>OMLP01028062.1:0-12842 GCA_900302685.1 Spondyliosoma cantharus
GCCTGCCTGCCACAGAAAAGCTCACCCAGCACCACGAACACCTCGCCTTTTATTTAGAAATGCTGCGAGTGTGTTAACGCTCCATCATTTATCATTAGGAAGCATAAATTACTGTAAGGCTCATGTGTCCCCATTCCCGCTGCAACATAACGGAAAAAAAACCTGACTTATAATGAAAGTGTGATTTTTTTTTAAGGGACAATTATGCTATGGCTCCACGCTGTGCTAAGTACAAATTAATTCTTTACAACTCTATTAGTCAGTGTGAGACTAAGCTTCCTGCCAGGCTCGCCGCATGGTTAAATTCACTTTTTGACAGTTATTTGACAGTCTTGGCTATTGTGGGTCCCCCAGAGTGAAGATGGGTCCTTGGGTGGATGGAAGTTAATGAAAAGTTATTTAGTCTTTTTTTAAAATATGTATTTTTATCATGATTACAGTTTAGACTCGCTCCTTTGTCAACGATTAGAAGTTTTTCCTTCACTCCTGAATTCCACATAAAACATTGAACTTTTCCAATTGACAGAACTTGACAGAAACCACAGAGTTTTAATACATTACTTTAAACATTCAATCTTTAAGCATTACTTTATAATCTTATCTGTAATTCAGTGGCAAAAATGCAACCAAATAGTCAGAATAAATGTTGGCAATGGCCATTTCTGCAAACCACATGTTGAAACTTTATTTTACTTTTTTACTTTACTTTACTCATTTTTTAAATTGTGGTGTTTGGTGTTATGGTGTGACAACGCTGTGCTTATGGTCTATTTGGGTTTAGCCACAGCTTGGTTAGGGTTAGAGAAAAGATCATGTTTTGGCTTACCTTGCTCTGTCGCCACAAACACGGCTACAACATGTGGCCACACCTTGTCAAAAACATCCAGTTTTGCTGCTAAACTAAAATATCCAGAAATTCTTCCTCCTCTCTAGAATATTGCAAATGAGGTGTATGTAGAAAAATGTCCACTTCTTTAGGTTCAATTTTAAATCTTTCATTGTGACAAGTGACAACACTGTGCTTTTGGTTTGGTCAGGTTTAGGAAAAGATCTTGATTTGGCTCACTTTATCTGGTTATTGTCCAAAGGTCAGATATCCAGTTGTTTCACACTTAGAAATACTGAAATGCAGTCTTGAACTACAGTTACTCGCTTGGCAGCCCTCTCACCTACTTCCAACTCCACCAGGGGGTCAGCCCTATGTTCCCACATTTCTAAGAGTTTTCTTAAAATTAGGCCCTATGTTCCCACGGCTCTATGTTCCCACATTTCTTGTGTTCAATTTAAGGGTTAGGGGTTAAGGAAAGGGTTAGGTCTAAGGAAATGTGGGAACATAGGGCCTAATTTTGAAAAAATCTTAGAAATGTGGGAACATAGGCACATAGGCGTAACTATGACATATAAAAAATGTAACGTATCCTGCGGTTTGCCATGACATTAACTGCCAACGATTATTCCGACAATTAAAATGCACAGTGACGCATCAAAAATATGATCCCTCCCCACTTGTACTGTGAAACTAATATGACATGTCTTGTAGAAATAGTGATACAATGCGTATGAAACTAACCATTTGAATGTATCCGTGGTTTGCAGAAAAGTGCAGGAGTGAGAGGAGGAGTTTCAGGAGCGTGTGCAGAGCTGATTAAGCCATGAGCCGGGCGTAAGGTTCCTGTGGATTGTTGATTCTCTGTTTCTGCTGTCTTGCTTGACTGCCCTCTCCTTCCTTGTTTACTGTCATCATCTTCTGAGCCGGATAACGAGTTTCACTGTCCACACACAGAGGGTCTGCGTCTTATCAACTGGTCAGCAGGCTTCACCACCTCTGGACTAGAAGGCAACCTCGGTCACGATGCTGCATATCCTCACTAATAAGCTGGCAGTTGTTAAATGATCATTGTTATTTACTTATTTCACTTGCAAGCGTTTTAGTCGTAGGTCTTCAGATGAGGTAAGATTGGACTTGAATGATCACCTAGGAAATTCTTGTGCCAGAGATGTCTCAAAAATAACAGACAATAGATAAATAGTGAAAAAATCAGTGTAAGAGGAATACAGTCACAGGGGTAGCACCAACGTCTTGTTATCAGAAGGTCCCTGGTTCGATTCCCCTGGTCTGCATGCCGAAATGTCCTTGGGCAAGACACTGGACCCCAATATGTGATATGTTCTACTGTAGCTGCTGAGCTAAAAGCGTTAGCATGCACCTTGTCTGAAGTGGCTGCAATAGCTCGGCCGCACATTGACGCTGTAACGACTTCGCCAATCAATATGGGATCCCGGAGCTTGGATCATGTCGGACGAGCTTTATGAGGCCGCCTTATATTTCTCTTCAGTTGTTTTTCTACATTTTAAAACAGGTCCCCATCTACTTCGCTAATTCTTTATTCTTTAAAATAAGCCTGAATCGCAAACAACAACCTTCTCCAGGTCTGTGAACTTTTTTCTTTTCTTTGCCTGAAAATACTACTGGGAAATGGTGGACGCAACTTTTATTCAGCGGTAGCTGGCACAGAGGTGTGTTGAGGAGACGGATACTTTTTTAATACTACTCATGTGTACACACTGCTTTGTGAATATGAAACAAGATTATGCATATTTCCGTATTTGTATGAGGGAGTTTTGGTGATAAGAGTTTTATTCATCATGAAATGAATGAGTAAAGAGTTCAGAAAGGTGTCACTGTGGAGGGTTGGTGCACAGTTCAGGTGCCTCTTTAGTATGTGTGCGGCATCGAGAGCAGCTGTGTAATCAGATAGCGTAGCTCCCTGTCACTGACATGACCTGAAGTGATAGTCGCAGGGATTTCCTCTCACCTTCTGCCCTCACACTCCTGAGAGACAGATTGACTGTTTTGACAGGTGGTACTTTTTCCAGAGGATTTCGTGTCACAGAGATGGAGACTGGCAATCGTGAGGAGTATCGGCACTCAGGTCTGTGCCGAAGCTGTCAGTCTTCCACTCAAGAATAAAGACCACGCATGGCCAATTCAACCGAAGGAAAGAGGCAGCAGGGGCCGCTGACAGACGAGCTCGAGCAGTAGCCGCTCCTTTGTGCTCTGGGAGTCTACATATTTGCTTTATGTCTTTTAGATCCAACTGTTAAAAGAACAATGTCACCCATGCAGCCTAAGTGTGGCACTCACTTTCCTTCAAAGGAGATCAAGAAAGATTCATTGAGGGACATCCATTAAAGTGACATCCCACATCGCTAGGACAATAGGACGATTTGGTGCTTTATCTCCATGTGAGCGCGGCAGACAGTGAACCATGCATAATAGCTGCCTCGGGGAGCCGTATTTAGTGCCAGACAGCAGGTCATAGGTGTATGATGTACTGTTTTTAGACAAGGCTCTCCCGCAGTGTATTTAAATGGAGTGGTGAGGCTGCCTGGATCACGTATTGCACATGATTCACCGCCGTGTGGTGAGCACTCTGAGTACAGCAAGTGTTCAGCAAGAGCCACTTGTGCTGCCGCAATCACACGGAACCAGATACGCAAACAAGGTCATTTCTCAACCCAACACGTGCTTTTATGAGTAAATTGCTGATTTCATGTGAAGACCTTGCGACTCGGGCTTTAGATGTATATGTTTATGTCTATTTTAATGAGAGAGCACCGCTCGTTTTAGCCTGTTCTTGTCCTTGTCCTGCTGTATGCTGTTTTCTTGTTCCTTGTTGTTTTCTTTGTGGTGCACGGGTGGCTCTGTGGGAGCACCCTAATTTTCGTTATACCTCCACAGTGCAATGACAATAAAGGCTATCCCATTCTAGTCTTTATATCTAAAGCTGTAGATAGATATATATACTACAATGCAGATACTTAGAGAAGGCCATGGATGACAAAATAGGATACATGGGTTTCTTCACAATGCTGTGGTTATATAAGTCCAGTATACGTCCATACTGAACAATTCTGCCAAGGCAGGAAGTGATGTGCCATTTATGGAGAGTTTACATCATAACACTATAACAGTTGCCTCAGCCACAGTCGGTAGCTGACTTTTTTCTTTGTTCTTTTTTTTTTTTAAATGTTTTTATTAGGAGTTGAGGCACTTTAGAACAGAAATCAATGCCATATTAACATTGAGTATCACATCTCATCCATGTCACAATTGAAAAAAAAAAAATAAATAGACATTGATACAATACAATACAATAGAAATACTGTGCATCTTGAGGAATAAAGGGCAAGGCATACAATCAACCTCCTAGGATATTTTTTTACTTTTTGTGGCCCGTGAGAACGTAAGTGGGCGAAACAAGAAACAGCTGACTTTAATCAAGTGTTAAAGTCGCCCCCGGTGCCCCCACGTTCGATACAAAGCAGCTAAAGTGCCTGTTGGATCCCCTTATGGCAGATGAAATCTGATGAAGTGCCTTCTGAGGCGGTCCAATGTGCAAGAAATCATGATGAAGTACCATAAATGCGTCTCAACATGCCACAGAATCCGTTGGCCTGTACATGGCTAAAGCTCGAGTGCAGGGCTTATAGGTATCTTGAGGATTTCATCGATCCGGCTACTCCTTATCAGTTCTCTGGTCTTTTTCATTTTTTGAATAAATTATTCTAAGAAGTATAAATGCAGAACATTGAGAGAGTGAAATGTTTTAAATATAACATTGTTTCTAGAGCAGTGACAGTAACTTTTACAAAATCACTATAGACTCAATGATGTCTCTCTGGAAACAAACCTAAAATGAGGTGAATAAATACTGTAATCTTCCTGACGTCAAAATACTGAGTGAGGTTTTAAAAAGGAATGAAGAAGACAGAAATCAAGACATTAGTCACCATCAGTCCTTCTCTGTCTGCGGATGTGATTCACTGCCTGTAGGTACTGTTGGCAGAGGGAGGAGGGGCTGCTTTGTCTCCATCAGCAGCAGATTTAACAAGAAATTGGCAAATTTTCAGAAACCGGCATGTGGCAAACTAAGCAAAACAGTTAGACTTCATACAGACAGCTTTCGTTTTGGTCCACCCGCAGCTTTTCTGTAACAATTTGCTTTTACTTCAAAACAGGGTGGCTGGGAGGCTGCAGACAGAGCAGATTAAAATATCGATTTCTACATGTTTATGCTTGTTGAGTGCTGGCATTTACTTGCAAACGTTTTAGCAGTTGTCATCAATTCGAGTAAAATCCCAGTTATCTTCATCTTCTTATCTTCTCCACCGACGGCTCTCTGCTCTGTGGACTTCACTCCGTGTTTGAGTCTGTGGAGGAGCTCAGCAGAGGAGAGACTGCAACAACATGATAATAAGTCACATCGTGATGTTAAGAGGTGGTGATAAAAGATCCGTTAACGCTGGAGCTTATCCTTCTCTGGTCTATAATAATTATGCACCTGGGCCCATTTAATACCAAGTTTTGGTATGTGTAAATGAGTAAATGAACGTGCTTTACATTCGAGCATGTGCAAAAGTGCACACGATGTTAATACAATGATGATTAGTCCCACCACTGCCAGGTAAATCTCACTGTCCTCCATTCATTGTCTCAATTAAGAAAACAAGTACAGTATCCGCTCATGGCATGTTGTCAGGCACAGATTATCTTGTAATGTGAGGGATTTACAGATCATGTTTTGAGCCTCCTGAACAGCCCACAGAGTCATCGGCGCCACCCCGCTAATATCAAACATGTTTGATATTTACGATTTAAGATTCGGAGGAGTACATCCGTTCTAAGCCCGAACACAGCAACCAATGAGAGAGACATTTTGGAGCAGCTGAGTGCTGCCAAGCAATGGAAAATGTTGTAGCCCTTGAGGCTAACGTTAGCTAGCATACTACAGCTGACAGTAGCTGTGTTCGAAATCGTTCCCTATCATGGATATAGTGCACTATATAGGGTGCTCGCCATTTTGTAGTGCTGTTCGAATTCTCAGTGGTTAATTTCGTTCACTATATAGTGTACTATAAAACATACCGAATTTGAGTGAACATACGATGTATCCTACTCGTTACTCCCGTATCCCACAATGCAATGCGGTCGTGTTTTTCCAGAGACATTCAACATCAATACAACCTCCAGCTTTTCCTCGTGAATGCCCGGTTTGTTTGGTTTGTTTACATGATACTGGGCGCACCCGTCTGCGTCACACAAATATCCGGCGCGTTTACCTACGCAAATGACGTTTAGAAATTTTCAGTGTAGTGTCCGAATTCTCGTTTGTTTCATTCCCTAAATAGTTCACTATATCATAAACACTATATAGTGGACAGTGAATGAGTGAATAGGGGACAATTTCGAACACAGCTAGTAACTTAAAATCGCACCTCCAGTTCTGGCTGTGGAATAGTGTTGTGTGTTGACAGTGTCAGTTTTGTTTACGTCTGCTTCCCCACGGGATCACATGTGAGGAATCGCATTGTATTGTATGTTATTGTCTCTGTTTATTCAAAATGCATTAATATTGAATGTGTCTGGTGTCCAACTGCACCAAATCCAACACTGCGGATGTGACTAATACACAGACAGACAGACTTGGATCCCTTGCTTCATAGTTAAATGTAATCAGCTGATCTATTCTTCTAGGTCTACTGTATTAGACAAAACACGTGCATGGTGCAAGCATCTAATCTCTCTAAATCAAATACACATTAAATGCCAGATCCAGCTCAATTCTTCTGTCTGACAGTGAGCTCTGTCAGGTTGTTTTCCGTCATTGTATTGAAAAGTAATTTTCCCAGTCTAACCTTTAAAATCTTGTTCACAACCACAGAAGCCTGATAACCGAGGCCCGCACGGTCCCTGTCAGATTTATAAACCTGATCCGCATCCCGCACCGAAGGGTTTATTCCGTCATTGGCTGGCTCATTTAGCCTTGTGAGCCATACAGCCTCCCCAGATGCATCTGTCTCCATCTAGTCCATCATATGGAGCTCTCTGTCATCTGAGGGGTGTGTCACATTTTGAGGAAGTGACTGTTTTGGGCAGTGGTGAGTGAAATGTCCTTCACTAGTCACTCCGACAACCTGCTGGTCTCTTCTGGGAGCCTGGTGCTACTGTATCTCCCTAATGTAGTCTTCTTTGGAGTACACGTTTCTCGGTACTCTTGACTGATGGAGTCTAATATAGGGACCATTTAAGCGATGCCCCTAGAATCGAGTGATTTATGTTTGTCAGGGACAGTCTGACATATCATCACCCACATTTACCCAGACTGTAACATTAGCAGGAATGGAAAAGCGGGAAAATAAAAGTCTGATCTTGAAGAAAATAAATCCAGTTAGCTTGTAGTGAATCCAGTTAAAACCAAACAGGGTACAGCTGCTTTTATAACCCTGCATGTTAATGGAACCATCCCTGATTATCTCACCTGCAACCTAACTCAAACACAAATTAAACATTGTTTTAATGAATTAGCTTAAAAGCTCTGTTGTCCTGTGCCTTTACTTGTTGTTGTTGTAGTTGTTATAGTTCAAAGTATGTTCCATGATTTAATAGGAGGCCATAGTTATCTGCAATCGGACTCTCCTAATGGTCTTGTTCAATTTCTCTGCTGTACCTTTATTGAATTTGGGCCATTGTGTCTAAATAGTGCACTGTAACTCCACTATAACTATATGTTATTATTGATTGATTATGTCCTTACCTCTTGTGTTTTTATGTGTTGTTCTAATGCACTTTGCTTTATGAAAGCACTTTAGCTTGTCTTTTACTGTCTATCGATCAATGATTACTGCATTACAGTTAAGCACATGATATCATTGTTCATGAAAATGTCTTTAAATGTACTACAAGCAGTTTAAATGGTTATGAAACAGACTCAATTTAATACTGATGACCAATCTGCAAGCATACTGGCTAGTTCTATTATCAGGTTGGGTTCAGGCTTTGCTGGGTCCAATACGTCTTAAAATTCAAACTATTTTACGGCGGAGTGCTGAGGCTGAACTGAGGACTCTCACAGCCTGAGGAAAGAAGCTGCTCTGCAGTCTGCTGTTACGTACTAAAGCAAAGTTTACTTTGCTTCATCGTCGTCATATCCCCATTTTTAATCTTACATAGCCGCAAATATACACCCTGAAAAAAAATAAAAAAAGGGATAATGAAAAGATACACTGTGTCTTTCTTTCACTTGCCTTCAAAACAAATGCACACATTAGCCGGATCCAGATCTTCAGACACAAGACGGTGCTGCTCATACTGCTTTGGTCCACAGAGGCTGCCAATTATAAAGTTCCTTGGAGCTGCTTTAAAGAAAGTATATGTCGTCCTTCCTTATGTAAAATGTTTTTTACTAATTTGGCCTTCTGAAAAAAAAAAAAAACACATATAGTACACAAGTAGCAACTGGAGGTATAGATGAGGCATAGATAGATGAGATGTAAGTTGTGTACATTCAATAAGAGGCAACATGAAAGAGCCAAAATAAAGTCATTGAAATAAATATATGTAACCATATTTAAAGTAATGTGCCAGTCAGCTTGCTAAAAAACGTGGTTATGCAGGAAACGCATGTGAGTGCGTGTTGGCCCGGGACTGGGCTCGGACCTGCTAGTCACTCTGTTTTGGAGACCGAGACCACTAGGAGAGTCTGACTGCAGATAACTGTGGCTCCCTATTAAATCATACTTTGAACCATAACAACAACAGCACAAGATTTTCAGGCACTAGAAGAAAATTTGCTTTAACAAGTACTGACTAAAGTTAAAATACGGACAAGCAGTGTACCACTATTTGAATATCGTGTTTGTACTGATGTTTGTGTAAAATAAGAGCATGAAGAATAAATCATAAAGAGGTTACAAAATAATATCAGTGTGTTTTGACAAAAAGAACAAGTTTGACTGAAAAGAGCAGAAATCCAGCTCAAAATTCAGCAAAAGTAAAGTACAGTGTGTGACCCTTCCTGCTGCAAATGTTCTTATCGCGCCACTCAGCCAACTCTAATAATAACGACTAAAATGAAATGGAAATTCATGCCCAAAGGAAACAAGAGTCCAAGCGAAGAATAACATTTGTAATAACTCCATTTTTTTTTTTTTCTTTAACTCTTAATAGCAGATCCTTTAAGAGCTTTTCTTCAAATGGAAAATTAGAGTTCACTTAGTCATGGCGAGGTGAAACTCGGGGCAGCGCAAGTGTTTTCCACTCAGAGAGGAGATTACACTCCCTTCTGTCAATATTAAAGGCTCATGAGGGTTTTGGAGCAATTGGCACATCAGTCTGCAGGATTTCATCATGGCAGGCTAGAGGAAATAAGGTTACAGCCTCCCTATTGTCTTCTCTCAGCTGCAGATATCTTATTGCGTCCCGGGCATATGAAGTTTCAATCCACTGAATGCTCAGGTGTGACAGGTCTCTTGATCCACGGGAGAAAAGTCAGACAAATCTCATTAGAATACAGGCTGTTCAGAATATGTTGCTGATGGGAACGTTACTGGTTGAACAAATGGAAACTTTGACCTGATGACGACTCGGAATGAAAAGGTAAAGGATCACAGATATTACTATGAAGGGAATATGACGGTCCCCCTTAAGTGATTTGTTTATTGGAACAGATCTGAGCAACCAAACATTCTTTTGTTATTTCTTGTTGAATCCTGGTAGGGTGGAATTTTCTACTTGAATCTGCAATGTTTATTTTTTAAAATATTACTTGACCTCGGAAAAAAAACGCTATGAAATTACTCTCGGATGCCCCTATGGTAAATAAAACATGACAAAGTGTTCACTCTGCAGACAAAACAAGATGAAAAGCCCTCTACGGTGCACCTTTCAGTGCCCCTTTTGTGGGCTGGTGCCCCGCCGCATACAGCTGGTTGCCCCCTTACGTTTTATTTTCACCCCTGCCCCTCAAACACCCTGAGTCTGCTTGCACTGGTCGTCAGGAAATAAAAACAGTATCTGCTCATCTCCACAAGTCCAGATGTGATAGCTGATCAGATTGAGTGGCCGTCAGTGCCGAAAACAAGGGTTGAATTGAAAATCAAATCGAATCCTGACCTCGAAAAAAACGAAAGGCAACCGAATTATGGATTTGGAGAATTCTAGCAACCTCTACTTAAAAATCACAAATGTCAACATTAGAGAGGAAAAGTCAGAAAATGACCAAAAAAAAAATAAATCTGCCTGCTTCATCTTCAGGGGACTATGAATTTATCTACAATATTTAATGGATTTCATGGTTGTCCATCACGTTATAGAGATATTTCAGTGTGGAATGACCGATGAATATTGCCTTTCCTACAGCTATGCCACAAGCGTTACTAAAGGACATCACCATAGAATCCAATTAATTCCCCTTTGACCCAGTTTGGAATAAGACTGAAAATGACACTTCACAAAGGGACTCACGACTCATTGCAGCGCTGATGTACTGGATTGTATAGGTGCAAGCAATGAATCACCTGTTCTCCGACTCCAAATCCCTTTGGAAACGGCACAATTCGAGGGGCTCCACCAAGTCTAAGAATGAGCGTTCCCTCCCTGTGAATGAACTGTGTGGGCAGAATTGTTTTTGTGGCAAGACCTGGGAACAGAGATGATCAGAGCAGAGATCCTGTTACACCAGAGAAGGATCATATGCTTGGCAGGATGACCAGTATGAAAGGGCTCTGATTATCCGTGAGCAGAAAGCCCCTAGCAACAGCATTCCCCGGGAGAGGAAGCTGGCAGGGTAGTGGAACAGAATCAAGTCGCTCTGTGCTGATTGTTAAGTGTGATTACATGATGGAGTGTTGCGGGCAGCACCTGTTGTTGTGGGCTTTTTGTGATGCACGGCGGGTTCCAGGCTCCATTTTATTAACGTGGATACATCTGGGTCAAAATTATTATTGTCAGCGGCGCCGTGAATGTTCAAGTCCTCTCCGCTGATTTTTTGTGAAAGCAGGCTGACATTTAAAACTTTTTGGCTGTTTTGTGTGAACGGGTTTTGCGACATTTATGTGTGACATTTTCACAATAAAAGTGTTTTTTATTATCAGTCACAGGCTGATCGGGAATCTAATTGTATGCAATTTGTGGATGCCTTCACATTTCTTATTACCAACAACGTAAATTACCTGCCACGGTGATTTTTTTTTTTACATCTCCTGTTGTGACACTGTAGCTGGTAGCTCTACCTGTGAAGATCATAAATTGTAAATACATTTAAGATTCTTAGTTGTATAAACATTCTGAATTTGTATATAGAACATAGCTGTCAAATAAATGTAGTGGAGTAAAGCCTTATTTCTGTTCGGCGTTAGATGCGGATACGGACTGAGCCCTCCGTCTGCACTCTGCGGTCATTTCGTCCATATTAGTGCACGTCATCTCAAAGCTTACGGATGCTGCTAAAATGGAGCAGTCCCACCGGTCACTGGGACTCACAGTTCAGGCGACATCTGAAAATGCTCTAAAAACTACAGTGACTCACATCTGAAAATACAGGAAGTGACATTTGTCATCAATTTCTCCCATTGGTGAAGTGAAAAGAATTCTCTGTCCTCTTGTCAGGATGTATTTCATCGGCTCACAGATCACCGCTGTCGACAACACTGCCTCCGCTTTTCCTCTCTCTCTTTACTTTACAGGTGCATTGCCGCAACCTCCTCCTTGACGCCACGTGTAGAGCTCTTGACTTCGAGTTGCCATCGAGTCGTCGCTCTGCCGAACGTCCATGGCAACGCGAAGGAAGCGTGGAAGCATTTGGGCAGACGTGGAAACATCTTTTGAGATGTCCTATCTGAAGTGTGGAGTGGAAGCAGACGGTAGCATGAAATGGAAACAGTCTAGCAGTTACAGATAATGGATGGACGGATGGATGTATTCTACTTGTCATTTGCAGGGTCGCGAGTGTTTGGCTACACCCTGGGAAAGTCACAACTCACAGGGCTGACACGTTGGGACAAACAACCATTCACGCTCACATTCATGGGCAATTCAGAGTGACCAATCAGTGTTGCACGCATGCCTCCGCACTGTGGGAGGAAGCCAGAGTACTGAACATGTAAAACTCGGCACAGAAAGGCCCGGTGTCAGACTATGACCTTGCAAGTACAAGTAGATCAAAATTGTCCTACAGTGCATGACTAAATGTGCTTGGTTATGTCCCACCACAGCCCAATTGTACTTACCACCAGAAGGAGACATCAATGTCCAAACTACCATATCATAACTACCCTTATATTATTAAAATGCCTCTTCTGGGCCATGCTAGGATAATTGTTGTAGCATGTCACGAGTCAATAAACCAAACCAGGTAACAAGAAAAACCACAGGTCAAATTGTGAATGGGAAGCTCACAGGATAGATCATTCAGAACCAACCCACCAAATAATAAATAAAAAAGACCAATCTCAAAATATTAAAGCAGAAATTAATTTACAAATCAGGATCTGTGAGACAGAAAAGCTTACAGTATGTGATTTTTAATCAAAGCGTCTTCGTTAGATGTAATAATGCTTAGCATTTGATGGTCCATGAGATCATAAAACTGTGATAGGTTTTAGGTCATTGCTTCCTGATTACCCCGGCACAGAGTTGTCACTTTTTAAGAACTGCAAAGTTGCCTCGTGTGTAGCTCCCTGCCATTAAATTTATGGTGATGTATGCATGGAGTGGACTAATAGACGTGCAGTGGCAGGCCTGGCTTAATGGGTCCCGTCTCGTGTGCTTGCCAAACAAAATGCCTGAGGTATGTAAAAAAAAAAAAAGAAACAAGAAGAAAAGAAGAGCAGTGCATATTTGAGCTGGTAAGCACTCGGAAAACAAGCCGGAAGTTGTGAGGTTATTAATCACAAGACTGTATTCTACCACCGAGCAATCTGGTGTGGTGTAGCGAGGTGTGCTGTACATTTCATCCCTCTGGAAAGCAATTTATTGGACTAGCATCATTCTGCAGTGAAGG
>OMLP01028063.1:0-26499 GCA_900302685.1 Spondyliosoma cantharus
CTCCATCATACACGGGACACAGACTCTTTGATAACAAGAACCCATTGTTCCAGGGGGGGGCGTCTGGGTGTTTTGTTTCTCATTAAGGCAGGTTTAATGAGGCCAGCCAGAATGGGCACCCCCATCCCATCCCTCCTGCGCACTCTAGTGCATCTGTACCATCTTCAACATGTGAGCCAATGAACCATCAACAAATGCACTTTAGACCATTTGCCTAAAGCAGATCCCTCCATCACCCCCTATAAATAAAGCCAAGTCAGGCCAAAAACATGCTAATGCGCCGATATACACAACCAATGCAGAGCCTGCACAATAAATCGCTCAGGTTGTTGTCAGTTTATTACAGTTGTATATCAGTAATGATGTATGTGTTGGTCTGTAAATAATTGCCAATAAGAAATACCAACGTTTTTTAGGTCATTTAGAAACAGAGCTGCCTTTACATAGTTTGTCCACCAGGGAGCATAGATAAGTTTAATACTGCACCATCAACACATTTGTTATGCATTTATGAAATTCAGGGAATTCAACTGTCAATTTAGATTTCGGGAATTGGCCTCAAAAAATGGGACAGAAGTATGTTTTAGTTATGCTCACAAACATTACTAAATCCAAAAACATCTCTGTTTGAGTGGCACTTCCACCTCTCATACTTGATTGAACCAATAATGCGAGCTACACGTCTGCCTAATAATGCTGATTGTGTTTGCTTCAAATTTTTTTCCTTAATTTTTGTGCTAAATAATTTTGTCGTTTTTTTGTCTGCACGTTTTTTGTGGGTTTTTTCGAAGCCGTTCCTTTGTCCCCTCCTGTCCTTGTCTCTCATTAGCCTCATAATTACACTGATAGCAAAGTATATGAGTAAATAATGGCCGAAAGTTTGAAGAAAGTATAGCAAAGACTGAAAAAGTGTATTCAGGACAGTCCTTGTTATCTTCATGCGATGCCATTCTTAGAGAATTAGCAGTGCAGCACGCCAACTGACTTGGGACTTAAACAGTATCTAAAACCAAGAGTGTTTTCATATCATCCGACTCTTTCAGAGTAAACAGCGTAATATTCAAATGGCAGATATCTCATTTTTGACATGAAACTGTTCCCATGTTTCAGCAGTGCCCTCCTCCGTGTGACATGTGTCATCATTAATCAGAAGAGAAGGAGCCATTAGTCTAAGTACAGGGGTAATTAATCCACACTCACACTCCATTAGACGTCATGCTCAATTTGCGCAGAGAGCTGTGTACTGGGTAAATACGTGGAGATGAGGGGACCCGCGGCTATTATTCCTGTCGAGGTGCTGCGGCAACGTGCACATCCAAAGAAAGCTCTGAACAGAACCACTCTGCTGCACACACCAGTGGATATTACAACTTAAATAGAAAAGTGAATGAAATTACTGTCTGTATTGAATAACTGTGTTCATTTTTTTTTTCTAACATAGGAAATGTGTGAGCTTCGCTGTCTGATCAGAGGATAATCGCACGCATATGTATCTCAGCCATAAAAAAAAAATGCGACTGGACTTGGGTATTAAAGTCAAAGCGTAAGCCTCCAACAAGGTTAAACTGCAGTAGGGCATATAGTATGAATCATCCCTCAGTTTAATAAGTACCATTTGGCTGTCACCTCGGCGGCCGTAGCGCTGCTCTATTACAGTAAAGCCCCTCCGGTACAGAGCTGGGGTTATTCAATAAAAACCTGACTGAGTGTTTCTCCCAATCACCACTGGCAGAGCTCTGATGAGGTAAAGAGCTCTCCTATGCCAGCCTCTGTCCCTGCGGAGCACCGTCTGATTAAAATGGTTTTCTGAAGCCATATTTTTGTTCTCCTTGTCCCCTTGCCAGACCCGAGTAAAAGTACAGGGAGAAAAAAATTGACAAATTACCTAATGCGCGCTGAAATGGATCCACAAAAAACAGATCTAATCTATAAAGGTCTCAGATAGGCAGACGGAGATGAGGGCATTGGATTTCTACTTTTTTTGTGAGAAATCGTTGGTATCAATGTCTAAAAAATTAAAGAAAGCACAACTGTAGACGCACCCACTACATTTGTTCCCCGGTGTATCACTTTGCATCGGCCATTCTGTGCTTTTGATCTTGAGCCTTAATCACTTATCTTACCCCCTCTCAACAGGGCAGCGACATGTGAAGTGGAAAGAATTGGCCCACTAGAACTGACTTTCTTGCCCTCCCGTCCTCCTGTCTCGCTCGTAATGCATTCCTGAGCAATCCTCGGAGGCTCATATGTAAATGCCTGAGTATGCTTCTGATTAGGAGGCACAAAGAGTACACTCTATAAATGCACTCTTAAACAATTACCACTGCTCCCGACTGCAACCCCCCCGACGCAGACCTCAGACTGTGCTGCTGCCTGACTGGCTTATCCGGGTGGGAAAGATGGATGCGGACCATTTCAAACAATGTGCCTCGCTATGAGACACGTGCAAAGCCTGACTTAAGATACCCGATAGAGAGAGCTTTGAGAAACATTATGATCAAATTAAATTTTATTTAGTGATGAAGCGAGTCGATTAAACGCACAGTGTGTCATTTCTGCCACTAGGGGTCTCTCAATTAATACAATACAAATAACTTGGGTAGTGTGGGACACATAGAAAACCATCTACGTGTATCCGGCGGTAATATTTTTACATTTTGTTGCAATTATGTTTAGTCACGCTTGCCAGCTTCCTTTCTCAATCTCCGATTGTTTGACGGTAAGGTATAGCGACAACTGAAAAAATCAACAAATGATCAACGAATGGCTTAAAACTATACCCATATTTTTATATCAACAGTGGAGCAGGTAATGTCTGGTTTCTGAAAGGTGTTGCTCATAGTGACAAACTCACAAGTTTTTGCAACCTGACTCTGCAGTTCCCATCAGTTCTACAGAACATTTTAGCGTCTTTGAGCTCTGTGTTTTTGTTTTCCTGGCAGCAATGAAACTGTTTTAGGTCAAAGGGTTCAGTGCATAGAATTTAGTGCCATCTAAGGGTGACGTTGTAGATTACAACTAACTAAACACCCCTCATCTCACATTATCCTACAGTGACTCCTGAGTGGTATGTTGTTTGATAATATGGATCTTTAAAGGGGTGATATATAAGAATTTCAGTCGAAATGGTTCAAAAATTAACTAGAATTATAGACAGAAAGTGAAAGAATAGCAGCAAAATGTATACGTATTATGCTTCAGAGATATATACAGGACAATAAAGACAGAGAACTCCATAAAGAGGCGGTCCTGTCTGCTTGCTAAACGCACAAGAGAGCAAGATCCTCCTGTTTGCTGCTACGTCTGTCGACTACTGCTGCCATTCATGTGGTGAGGAGGGAGGGCGCTGCTAACTGCAAAACAGACAGGACGTTAGCTAAAACGACGGCACTTACAGCAGCTTTAAATTAAAATAGTCATAGTATGTCAGTGTTGTTTTGCAGCTTGTTTCCACTGCCTCCTAAAGGCCAAAAAAACCTAGTTAATGCATGTTTAATTCACTTATGCTCAGCAAAGAATGCTAACATGTAGTTCTTCCACCACCTCAAAGTTGTTCACTGTAGTAAATTTCATTTCTTTGGGTTTCGGACTGTTCATTGGACCAAACAATCATTTGGAATACACACTGTTCAGACTAAATAATTAAGTGATTAATCAAGAAAATAAATGGCTGACTGAACGGCCAAAGTAATCATAAGTCAAAACCAAAAGAATACCGCTAAGTTGTGAAACCATCTGAGAACATTGTATTCTGCTAAGATTTCACACCAAGACTTTTAAATAAATATCAATATGATGAGCACTCAGTTAGAATAAAAAATGCTCTCGACTTTGAAGCCCTTCCAAAGAATGAAACAATTACAGTAGAGGTCTGACTCATGTGAATACCCATGTAAGGACACAGTGATTGTTTTATGTGCATGAGGTAAGTCCTCACTTCCATCATTACCACATACGAGGCCTGATCTCGCTCTCGCCAGTTCTCACTCCCATGATGGCAGGCGTCCAACGCGGACTCTCCAGGCTGTCCTTCACATTCGCCATACGCACTTCAGCACACACACCACCTCCGTAGCCACGAGCATAAATCCAACAGGCCTATTATTGACCTACACACTGCCCTGTCTGTTTCCCCCCTGTGCGATTCATAGAGCGGTTAACCTCGCTAACTGTGTAAACACATGACCTCACCGGTCATGTGTTTACACTCAGTGGTATTTTTCACACACGCCGCTGGGATTTACTTCACCTTATTACCTCCTTGTTCCCTTAATTCCCCATTACCCTAAAATATGGGACTTTTAAAAGGTGATTTGACAGGCCCTTGATTAGCCATATTTGTTTAGCTTCGGGACACTATGGGAGGAAGACGAGAGGCTGAGAGGAGTAGGGAGGAGGAGGTGAAGAGAGGACGGGAGGGGGGGGTTAATGGAAAGCTGGCGGAGAGAAGAGGCAGGGCGAAGTGAGAATGAACGTCATAGTAATCATTTCTTTTTTGGGAGAAAACGGGCAAAGGTAGAATAGATTGGTGTTAAAGAAAAGGACAGGGGCGACGGGAAAGTTAATGTAGCTGTTAGGTGAGAGACGAGCAAGGTGGTTCTCGCTGCCACAGGGACACTCTGTGCATGTCTGAAGCCCCAGTGGGAGGACGGCAAAGGAAAACACAAGGCCAATCAGCTAACAGAGACATTTCCTGTGCTTGTTTTATCAGATGAGAAGAAGCCCAAAGGCTAAATGTCCCTCTTAAAAGCGCTGTACACTTCTCCGAATAGCTCTGCTTTGGGGAACGAAGGGGAGAACATGCATCTTTGTAGGATGACATCAGAAGCGCTGCTGAGGAGCGCTGACCTCACTCTCGCACAATCAATCATCCACAAAAAAACCCCATGAAATGCAGATCACGTGAGTCAGAGAGGAGATTTTTACCTTTTAAGATATAAAGCAAGGCTGCCTTGTGAATTAAATCATCAGATAGAGGGCAAAGAATATAATTTTTTTCTTTATAGCTATGAAACTCCTGGCAGAGCTTGGCATCTGGCAACCGGCAGATGGTGGGCCAATATGCCAATTACCAATACCGACATGCCACGCTGCCTATTAGGCAATCTGGCCTTGAGTGATAGCACTTTAAAGTCAGAGAACGACATAAGCGAGAGGCTGATCTAACAAACCGTCTTCATCAGAGTGTGACTAAAGCCCAGAGGAATTCAAACACAGTTCATTCATGCCCACATGACTGCTTCAAGTCAGGAGAATCAAAGTTTGGGAAATAGTTTTCAAAGAAGTGAAGTAAAGGTTAAGAAGATCCTGGGAGGAAGATCGCGGATCTCAGATCTGTGGCTTAAAAATAGCTACGTAAATGCAGTTTGATTATAAAAACTGAATTTGGTGGTGTATCTGCTAAAGGCAGGGGCATGGATCAACTAGGGGGGGGCAAGCATTCTCCATCACCCAAGAGACAAACCAGAATCTAATTGAGCAGAGAACAAATGCCAGAACATCCAAGAACACCGTGGACACTCCCCTACAGAACTTTTCCAAGTCAGCTCGGCTGGGAGAGGAATCCTGACTTTATATCACAGACACCTGAAAAAAGTCTGACTGCATGTTTTCCATGACCTTAGCAAACATCATCTAAGGTCTCATGCCCTCGTACGACTTCACAAGCAATTAAGCAGCACAACCAGTTCCTGCGCTTGCTGACCGTCGCTAACCGGTGAAAGAGTTAAGAATTCTTTCCAACTACCCGTCCATGCAAGCTCACCATATTATACAACTTAGTGTGCGGTTCTGGATGCAGCACATTCAAATTACATGCTATCGAATTCAAAGGCAAGGGGGAACAGAACGACTACGCTGTGGGGCTCCGGTCCAGGGCCCGAGTCCCATGAGCTGCTGGCTGCACGTCAATCACAATCACTTGAAATGAGCTGAACCCTGTCCTACTCCTGCTGTTACTTTATTTGAGGCAACTTGTGGACACTGATGACAAGGACGCCATTGATGACAGAGAAAAGCGCTCATTTCGCTTGTGGTTGGTGGCATCAATATCTCAAACTCACAAATTAAACCATGTGGCAAAAAGAGTAGAACACAGGAAACCTGCTTGACATAGTTTCAGTGATCCGTTCAGAGAAGAAACCAGAAAATAGCTCTGGCACCTGCTGTGCAGAAACAATGTATGTTTGGACGGACATGTCAGCATGCAATCACTGGAAACGTAACCACATTTGGAAAGCCGTAACACCGAACACAGTATAGGTAAACATCTATTAAAAGAGAACAGAACGATCTGATCATTTGTGTTAAAAATATTGCCTCTGCCAATTTTCCATTCTATTCAAATTCAGTTTGCCACTTGGTTGGCTGCCTTTGCTCAGCAGTGGTAAGAAACTATTGCCTTGCAAGGAAACTCTGGATTCTTGCTTTGGAACTTGATACCACGCTGGATTATGAGTATCTAGGATCAAACTATAACAAAGCACCCACATATTCTGCACAAATGTTAACTCATAACGGTACACGGACACATACGCGCTTCAACACATGTTGATCATGATGAGAACGAGGGGAAAATAATTACCTGCTCCAACATTTAACTTTGATCAAGTGTATGAGAGAAGGGAGGGAGAGAGGGAGAGGGAGCCAGCGTACAGTAACTAGAAGCTTTCACCGCACTGTGCAGTCCAGAGCCAGACTCCGGAAATGCATGGCAGTGTTCCCTACATCCTGCCCGCCCAGCCCTAACCCTGGCCCTGGCTCTCGCCCCACACTGCCAAACCCCTGTTATCACTCTGTGCAATTACCTCCAGATTCTTGTGCACCCATATCATATCGTGCCAATTATAAAATCCCCTTCTAAGTACACTACAAAGCACTACATGCGTTTCAGTGTAAAGCCTGAAGTTTTTCCGTGTGTGTTTCAGCCCAAAAATAGCTGTGGCAGAGTGTACATGCGTGTGAAAAAACTCCAAGGTTGCTTCTATCCCAGGGAACACTTCTACAGCTGCTATGGGGTAGTTTGAAATATAGAGTAGCCCAATTTGACTAAATAGAAAATTCTGATTGATTAGAAACATGTTGACTCAGCTGTAACTCCTGAACACAGTGCCACTCAGAGGATGTGAAAAGTAGGCTAGGCTAGTTACCGAGTGAGTAGTTTAAACAGCTGAAAGCAATGAATAAATTACTGAAATAGTTAGCTTAAAGTTTGAATGATGAAAAAGTAAAAGTTGTGAAAAATGTAAATAGCTGAGAGTTCTGGATAACCAGCTAAAAAAGCTAGCTAAAAGTAAATCATGAATGGTTTAGTTAGCTAGCTAAAACTAGGATGAACAATTTAAGTAGTCCAGTTAGCCAAAAGTCAAGGATACATGATTGCAATAGTTCAATAAAAGAAGTGGTTAAATGGTGAAAACGTTGTGGTAAATGGTTGAGACAACTAGAAGTGATGGATAAACTGTAAATACTTAGCTAAAAGTAAAGGATAAACAGTTGAAGCAAGCTAGTAGCCTGTAGTAGCCTTAACTCAGTAGCTTAGTGGATACAGTTGAAATCTTTAGCTAAAGGTAATCTGAAAAAGGCTAATTAGCTAAAAGTAGTGGGTAAACAGATTAACTAGACTGCTTAAAGTAAGTTCCAATACCTAAAACCAATGGATAAAGGATAAGTTCACCCAAAAATAAAATGTTCTACTCACCTCATGCTGATGGAAAGTGAGGTGAAGCTCTGTAGTCCACAAAACAAGTCTGGAGCTTTACAGCTAAACAGCGCTGCAGCGTTCCCTCGACACACTGAAGTAGACAGGGACTTGTTTTGAAAAATTGTTCCATACAGCTCATCAGGCGTAATCCAAGTCTACGGAAGCTCTAAGATCCCACATTGATTTGAAAATATGTTATTTACACTCATTTTAAAGACAAAATGTAGCTGCTATGCTAAAAGCATTAGTGCTCAAACTGTCTGAAACAGGTGCACAAGCTCAACCTTCCGTTGAGGGTGTAAATGTTGTCTTTTTCAAATTAATCAGGGGTGTCAGGGCTTCCAGAGACTTGGAGTCAACGGACAAGTCACCATCTACTTCATTTGTTCAGGAGAATGCTGCGTCGCTGTTTTGCTGGGAAGCTCCAGAAATGTTTGGTGGACTCCAAACTTCTCCCAACTTTCCATCCACATGATGGTGAGTAGATAACGAAGTGAGTTATCATTTTTGGGTGAATTTATTCTAAGTAGTTAGCCAGAGGTAACGGATAAATCGTTGAAATGGTTAATTGAAAAGAATTGGTAAAATGTTGAAAAGCTAAAAGTAGTGGAAAATGTTTTACAACAACTAAAAGGGCTGGTTTAATATGCTAGTTTTCTAAATAGGCTAGCTTTCTAGATAGCTAGTTAGCTTTGTAATGAATACAGTTGAAAGCTAAATAGGAAAACTTACTTAAACTAATGGATAAATGGTTGAAATGTAGCTCAAAGTAATGTATAAATAGCTGAAACAGGCAGGTTAGCACAGTAATAGAGACAGTAATTTGAAATAGGCTACTTAGCTAAAACTAAACAGTTGAAATAGTAGCTAACAGTAATGGATAAATGGTTGAAATATCGAGGTTTGCCCGTCTTAATGTTAGCTGTATGAATGTGAACCAACCTAAACTTTTTGATTTCACGTATAGAGGAATTGTAACGGACTCGACTTTAAAAAAAAATAATGTTAAATCTTGTTTAAAATCAATCCAGATTATGAACATATCAGCTGGTATCCATGAAGGTGTACTCTGGTTCATCTGACAGGGCCTGACAGGGTCCCATCAGACAAAATCTGTTTGGGCCCACTGTACCGGAGGACTGTTTGCACCGCATTCCAGAGACTATTCCAATCACCTGTCACCAGGTCGGGCCTGCGCCTTATAAGGAATGGAGGACATTCTCCACGTGTTTTCGAAACACTGCACAACTTATCAGATACAGTTTCATGGGCAATTACTGTGCCGTCTCTGGCCCCCAGAAAGCATTCAGAAAAGAAAAAGAGAACCTACAGATCTACCTTCTGCGGCACCCTCCCTCCACCCGCTCCCATTTTCCATGCTTCCATTTCACAGATACTACTATGTAACAAAGCTGAGATCGAAAGACTCGCTGCCCAAATCAAGTACAATGAGAGCGGAGGAGAGCCGCTCGCCTCAGGGGTGGCGAGATTGCGAGGAACGCGATACCTCGATATGACGAGAAGCGGATTCATCAGGCAAGGGCTGCCCTGTGGCTTTGTCTGCAGCAGAGGCAGGATGGGGTTTAAAGGGGCAGTATGTAGTTTTTGGGGAAAGAAATCCAAACTCAGAATTTTGATATTTACAGTATTAATGATGGAATGACACAAACTTTTTTTTTTTGCTGTTGTCTTATTTGAAAATAAGGTCCCCAGAACACTGGTTGAAGCTAGAGAGGTGGCAGGGTCCGCCACATATGAACAAAGTAAAACAGTATGAAATTGCCTTGTCCTTCAAGGTTTTATATTCAGTCTATTCAGTCATGAAAACAAAAAGTTTGTTTGTTTTGGCACACTAAAAAAATAATCAGTCACTGAAGAGCTTTCTCTTTCTTCCCCAAAACTACATAATGCACCTTAAGTGCTTCCACCGGTTGCAGTCTGGAATCCCAGCAGGATCTTACGGTCAAACCTGATCTTTGGAAGGAGCATGTGGTGAGCTGGTGGCCATATGGGGGCCATTCTTTGCTTATAACCAACTTCTGCACACCTACCACATGTCAGATTCCAACAGGTTGTGCGGTTCAAGAACACAGCTCTCCTTCAGGGTTTGGAGGATGCAATGATTTTTTTTTTTTTTTGGAAAAGGGAAAGGGAAAGGAAAAGAAAGTGATGTCAACCAGCTCTGAGTGGTTTCTGGTTCTGGTTGCACCCCTCGCCCCTGCAGGACTGTGCGCGTAAATGCAGGACTGGACTTTTTTTGTGCTCTCTTTGTGTTGTCCCGCGGTTAACTAAACATTTACGTGACAGCTTCAATCCTCGGCCTCCATAGAAAAGTTTTTCACGGCTCGCAATCGGGAGTTTACTTTTGCGATTGGCGGCGGCGGCAGCAAAAAAAGAAAAAAAAAGAAAAAGCGCAACAAAGGAGGGGAGCGGCTCGGAGCCAGCGGATCCTGAAAAAGTACCAGCGGCGGCGGCGGCAGCAGCCCATGCGCACGGATCATCTCCCATCGCCACATGAGCACATATTTAAAAAAAAACAAAAAACATCGTACTTATTCACCCACTCCCTCCATGTGAGATCGTTCACCGCGCAGGGAGGGCTCGGGAGTTTCTTACCTGTGGATCTTACCGGGACAAAGTAGAGCTGTCGAGTCGAGTGTGAGGAGAGGAGAGGGGAGCCAGTCTGCAGTCGGGTCCTCCACTTACACTCCAGTGATGAAAACCGAACTGAAAACCAGTTCAGGCCCCTCCCTTCAAGACATAATCGCACATCTACTCTTGGCTGCTTGCTCCAGTCTGCTCTTTAAATCCCGCCGAGCTGCACCCACACACAGAGTTTTTACAAAATCCAAATGAGAAAAAAACGTCAGCTCCTGCGAACAGTCCCGAAAAAGCGAAAGTGACTATCTCTGTCCTTCTTTCTTTCTTTTTTTTTTTTTTTGATGTTGTTGGTTATCCTTCAGGGGGTCTCTGAAAAGAAAATCTGTCAGGAGAGATCAGATGAAATGCTAAAAAAGGAGGGCTGTGTGCTCACAGGCAGCCTGCAGCCAGTGAGGCCTGCGTGCCTCCATGTTAATGTGGTGGTAACTCAACAGAAGAAGCTTACAAGTGATAATCATAGACATTTAGAACTGTAAGAGAGACCTACGCCTTCTGAGAGATTTCTCCCAGCACAATGGACGTGCAGCTGTTTCTTTCTGTGATTCTGTTGGTTTCCTACTCAGCCTCCATTGTGTTGGGTCCTAGTTATGTTCATTTGTAATAGCTGATTAGCATGAAGGCTTTAAATTCCACGGGCTAAAACTGTCTGGGTGGAAAGGTACCACTTGAGATTTAGAGAAAATCTAAAGTTTAGTAGTAATTTGGGTGAACTGACCCTTTAAATATCCCAGGAGGAGAGAGTCTGGTGTTGTGTTTGAGGGGTAAAAAGTTCATTTTCATTACATTTTGTCCCACAATACAACAAAGCATAAAGATGCAGAAGAATGAAACATGTCCCCATTGTTACATCATGTTTTGTTACCTACTTTAAAGGGGCACTGTGTCAGAATTTAAATATTTACAATAATAATGAGGCAATATTACAAGCTCAGAAATATGCATATAAAATATGTATAAACAAGCTGTTCTCAGAGAAAAATAAGGTCCCCAGAACACTGTTTGAAGCTAGAAAGGTGGCAGGGTCCGCCACATATAAACAAAGTGAAACAGGATGAAGCTGTGTTGTCCTTTAAGCTCCGTTTGTTTATCCAGTTTATTCAGTCATGGAAACAAAGAGAGTTTGTTTATTAATTTGTTTAGGTGTGCAATATCAGTCAATGAAGATCTTTCTCTTCTTGTTCCCTAAAACTACATAATGCTCCTTTAATGATGACAGAAGTCGCAGCTTGTACATATAGTAACAGTAATGTCACTACCAGCGTTGGGCAAGTTACCTCTATAGTGCTAGTTACTTTCATTTGAAATTAATACGTTAATTTACACTATTATTGACTGTGCAGGGTAATCTGTTACTGATTACCTTTGCGTTACTTTTCACAAATAATAGCTGCAGATGTGCGACTAGGCTTTGTAAAAATGGAAGAGGGTAATATTGATCCAAAACAGGTGATCAAAGAGCAGAAGCTTAAGTTTATTGCATTTTATAATAAGTCCAGTGGGGGCGACATTGTGTGGCCTAATCAAGCGGCAAGCCTCCAGGATCGAAGCCGATGTGGAAGTGCTTTGTGATGGCACCTTCATGAGAATTGCATACTTTAGATAGCGTCTAGACAACTGTAGCAACTGATTTAAGCTGATTTAAGCTGAAAATATCAGATGAAGAAATGCATTATTGATCAAACCATTACTAGTCTACTTCAATCAGTGTCCAACACAAACTGAAGTTGACCACGTAGGACAGATCGACCAAACAGATGCACGTATAATCAGATCAGCTCCCCCGAGACCCGACAATCACACAGCCTGTTTATGTTTTGCGTCTCACCACGTTTGCATGTTCCCAGTCAGCTTTCTGATGCCGACACATGACAATGCTGATTGTGTCGTGATTCATGATGATAACTCATACTGTATAATGTGACTGTGACTGTAACCAATGTTCTTCTTGTGATAAATTATGTTCGACTATCTCTTGTGTGCTTCAGATAACAAGATAAATTAATCGGTTATCACAAGAAAATTAGCTTTATATGTCGAGATAATGACATTAAATGTTCCTCTGTAGTTACCTCGAACAGGAAGACACGGATCTTGATTGAATGACGGTCTGATGCGTTAATCAATACTGGAATCTCCTCGCTGATCCAACAGTTTCAGCTTAAATCGGTCGCTACAGTTGTCAAGACACCATCTATGCAGGCAGAGTGCACTCCTGATCTCTCATAAACATTACAGCCAGTGTTAGGGAAGCTTTCTTTGAAAGTATAGCTTTAGAAGCTGCCAATTATTTCACACAGACAGACTTTGAACTGCAGCAAAGCTACCCTGGGGAGAAACATAGCTTGGGTTAACTAAAACTACTGAGGAAAAAATAATATAAAAGTCACATGACAGAAAATATGTTGTTGACAGGTCATAAATAAATCAAAACAGTACCCAACTATTCATGTGAAAGTGCAAGAAATGTCAGTATTGGTTTGTACACCATGTCCATCAGTCAGACACCTGCCTTCCAAATTAGTCCCAGTGGAGGTATCACAGCAAGCAGGAAAACTCAGTACGCAAGGAACTTATCAAACAGCATGCAACAACTTCTCTGAGAAATTGGTAATATAGCATGCATGCAGCCTGGTCAGTGGTCCTATGCTTCATAGCTTGAAGCTATAGTTACCCTGCTCGTGTCACTTCTTGGCGCCCTTCTAGTGCAGTAGTAGAGAGAGTGAGAAAATCTGAAGTTGAGGGCTAGTCTGGGTGATTGGACAGGTCATATACTGGACTTTCCCTCCAGAGGCTGGGGTTTGTGTCCCATTTCTGACCAAGGTAAGTTAACATAAATAACATAAATTATGTAAATTGCCACAACATAGTTGTTCTAACCCAAAGCATGATCTTTTCCTAAACTAAAAGTAGTTTTGCTACCTAAACCGAACCAAAGCGTGACCATTTGACAACATTATGAGCATTCCAAAAGTCAAAATAAGTCAGAATGTTTGCTAGTGGTGTAAACAAACACAATCTGGACCACTAGCTGCTCTGCTAATGGGCTAAATGGCTAGTGTCAGCTACAGTTAAACTGATGATATGCTGCCCCCTGTTCAGAACCTTTAATATTTACAGTCAAATAACCCTAACCCCCAAATAAAAAATGACTGGTATCAACCTTTAATACTCTCCATTGTATGTCTTTTAAGTCTACAATGGTTGCATAAACCCCTAAATTCCAAGAAAAGGAGAGGAGGAGATTCCTCAGTTTCTTCAATAGTAGCTGCAGCCACGACTTTGCTTTCAGCGTCACTTCTTTCATACGAGGATATTGATAAAAGTGTGGTGTCATGTTTGCTTCTCTCCACCGAATGCAGCCCTGTTATTTGTGACCTTTTGTCCGTCAGCAATTTCAGTAAGGATGCAGGAAGTTAGGAGGTGACAAACACAATGGGCGCAGTGTTCTACTTTCCTACTACGAAACAGCAGCGCGGAGACACTGCTCTGCTTTGTCTTCCCTCTTTAAAACAATGATGCTCAGAACAAAGAGTGAACTTAAGAGCATTAGGCCACCGGTGCAGAAATGAGCACCATATGCGCCGCTGCTCTTTTGCATGTGTTTTTTTTCTTTTAAAGATAAAGCGGAAAATAAACGCGGTCTGTTGATTGCGTGCATGTGCGAGTGTGTGCTCGAGTGTGTGTGTGTGGCGTGCCCCGCCGCACGGAGAGAGGAGAGACAAAGACGGAGCGGAGGGAGGCGTCGGAGGGCTCTGAACCAATCTGAGAATGCGTTTATCTTCATTCCTTTGAAAAGTGATGTATTTTAAGATAAACCTGTCATCCTTCTTCATGCAGGTTTTCTTTCAGGTTCGCTTTCAAGTTTGCAAACAACGTCTTGGCCACGAAAACCTGCATTACCTTGTTGCAAAATCACTTCATGACATAATTGGATTGCTAAAAATGATGCTCGGGCTGCTGCATGTTTATAGTTATGCCCTTGCACTCAGCTCTCTTGCTGTATTCAAAGCATGAGCTCAGGTGTTTACCTCAGCCTCGGCCTCCTTGGGGCTGTGGCCTTGCGTGATTGTTTTTATTGAGAGCCTAACTACATTATAATGGACTTACCACCACATAAGTCTTAACCACATTAGCGCCAGTGGAGGTAGCAGCGAACATACGGATAATTGCCCGCATTCTGAGAAAAAACATTATGGCACTTCAGTGTTCTGCTTTCCGTGAGCCATCAAGGATGCACATATCTTCGGAGAACCCCGGGGCCAGAAAGATCTGTGCTGCTAGAATCTACCTGACATGTATACCTTCAAAATGTTACATCAGATGAAACACCTCAGAAGCAATTATAAAGGTTTTAACAGCACATTGCTCTTAACAAACCTTTGACATGTTCCTATTTCATCATATTGCTTTAAATCAGATGAAAGAGCGACGTTGCCGTATTGCTTGAAAACTGACATTGGAGGCGAGGATGGGATTCGCCTTCAAAGTTGCGTTCAGTTGCGGAAAAGTGTTACCGTTAATGATGAAAGTCCCATATGTTATCCTGCAACAGCAGCAGCGCAGCTCAAGAAAAAAGAAAAGTTTGCTTTACGAAGAATGAAAAATGAGGACATTTTGGGATCTCTCTGTTCAAAGCGATGACATCAACTTAAATCGGACAAACACCCATTGCAATCTGCTATCTCTAGCTGGTCGATATACATACCAAATACCTGCAGCAAGCTGGGTAAAGTCCAGGACTTTTATCTTTGGGATCTGTCTCCTGTTCTCCTTCCTGGACCTCTCTCTACTGTGTACTTTCAGGGAGAAAATGCTAACAAAAGGATAGACACCTGCAGTGGCAAACATCTGGATTATTTCCCTGGTGTGCGCTTCATGTTTGACTTGATACTGGCTAGTGGGCTGCCAAATTCCACAGGCAAACAGTAAGATTATCCTGAGAATATCTGATTGATGTGTCCATCTGTGGCATCAACTTTCTGCGAGGGATTGAGTGTATGAGTGATGAAAGGATATGAAACATTGTCGCATTATAGTAGATACACTGTGGATCAGGCCATTGAAACCCATGAAAACGATACAATACTCCCTTCATGTTAATACTGCAAATACTTGAAATCGTACCAAATGTATTTGTCCAATTTCAATCTATTCCTTAAATATATGATTACACTTATCATAAAACACCTAGAAAGTAGCATTTTCAGTGATATAGTAGTTTTTTAAACTTATTTTTGAAGAGGCATTTTTACCAGTGTACAATACAAACTGAGTAAAACTTTATGTAAATGATGAATGTAAATGCTTTTGAATACAAAATAGTGTAAAAGTCAACATGCTTGTGGTTCTGTCGGGCTGTACGAAGAGTGGCACTTTGAGCTTGATGCTAACAACAACTACTAACATCGATACTGCTAACATGCAGATGATTAACTGCCGTTTGCAAACACAGCACTCAACTCAGGTAAGATTAACAGGAAATAAACCACTTTTTGTAAACTGATGCTAGCTGAAAAGTTAAGGGGTCCAGGTAATCTAATACGAAAACACCTTGATTTGAAAGTGTTGTTCGATAAAATACATGTAATACAAAAATTATTTTGTGCGTTTGTCTTCATTTGTTTTACTGGTGTTGTAACGATATGAAGCCATTTTCTTAAGAGATGAAGATATATTGACAGGCCCCAAGAAAAGGAGGATGATTTGACCAAAAAAAAAGAAATCAGGATGAATATTTTAGCACCGTTTTAGGAATGATCTCTATCTGTACAACACACCTGGCCATTCATATACACTGGGCATTCACTTGCTGTTGTAAACAGGAAGTTCAGAGTTCGAGTTCAGAAAATGCTATGAACGAGGCAGAGAACCGTGACTGTTCTTCCCAGAATCCTCCTGAATAATGCTATTTTTATTAAAACACTGTCAGCAGCCATTGTCTCTTTTTAATCAGTGTTATCAACGCCCGTTGGTGTGTTTCAGAACGAAGACAATATAACATCCATTCCATCAATGTACAAACTAAAACACCTCCAATATTATAACACACAATCCCAGTTCACATTTGCCAATGATGCTTCACTGATAAGGCCCAATTAGGAAGCGAAAGGAAAAAGCTACTTCATTGTTTCCACTTAAAAAATCTCTACAGTGTTCCTGTCTCAAAGAGGCTAATAACCCAAGCTTCAGGGCCTCTGCGTCGATAACCTGTAGTCCTGCCCTCAGCGGGGTAGAGCACTGGGGAGGAGTCGAGGAACCTGGGTTATTGGGCTGTAGCACAAGCTTTTGTGTTTTCACTCACCATAATAACTGGTCCAAAAGACCGAAAAGCCAGCACAAATCTCACTGGAATATCATAGCGACTCTAATCACCGCCTATCATAGTTTACAAAAATCTCAGTTTCTGCCCGTCCAGACATAAACAAAGAAAATGGAGTTTCTAAATATCTTAAGTTTTCTTAAAAGTCGATTTTCTCTGACCTAAAATCTCTTTACATATGTATGAAGGCCAAAAAACACAGAAAAAAGCACTGTTTTACGAAATACCCTTGCATGTTTGGACATCAACATCTAACAATGATAAAGTTAACACTTTTGGATAACATAACCAAAAACACTGTAATAACTTTAGATCACCAGCGATGCATCCTTCATGCACCACAATCCATCTGATAGTGGTTGAGATATTTTATATTGGATGTCCAACCAAGAGATGGACTATAACACTATGTACATTGTTTTAATATATGACAACATTAGATCAATGATTACATTGTGTATCACTGTTACATCTGACATGTGAGCCTCTGCTGTTAATGTGAATCCTCTCCCTGCACTAAGCCCTCTGACCCCTTTCCGCGGCTAATTTCCATCATATACAATGATTTATAACGATCAATTACACGTAGCGTGCAGAAGGCTCAGGCAGGGATTAAAAGCCTTGCTGTGGCCCACCTGGCTCAAGTTCTAACTCCTTCACATGTTCAGGGGGCCCCGGGACGGGTCCCTGGGGGACTCCGTCACACCAGCTATAAGTCTAAGCAAAGCAAACACAGAATCCCTCGTTTGTTGACTTTTTGCAAAATGTCGAACGTTGTCAGGGGAATGTGAGTGTTTGTCAAAAAAATTGCCTCGATGCATTTATGTGAAGAATGTGGTTCCAAGGTAAAAAAAAAAAAAAAAGTCTTTCATGCTGCGTTTCATGACATCAAAGTAGCTCTGGACTGCATCCCTATGGGGGGGTGTGAAGCTGCACACATTAAACTTCACGAGGAGAGGTGTTTTTACATTCATCCGTCATTACTCCAGAAAAGATACAATCCACCTCTTCTGTTCTGGAAAAGAGATTTGTAGCTTCGGGCCCTGTGCTCTTTTAAACAGTCGTAATGTAAACCCGGTGTCAGGTGCGAGAGCTTTTCAAACACACCAGGCGTAAAAAGGAAGCACTTGTTGTCGTCTCCAGTCCATCTGGTAATGCTCACTAGGTGGCAACGGTTGCCAACTGCTCTTATAATATAAAGTTTGTATCCACCTAATGTCTATAAATGGATCATTGTCAGTGGTCGTTTCTCTATTTAAGTCTTTTCAGTGCTGGTTTACCATTAAATGAAGAATATTCAGGTCTAAATGAAAATACTTAAGATTTCTTATCTATTAAAGGGACACTACGTAGTTTTGGAGAAGAATTTTAATACTTACAGTATTAATTAGGTAATAACTCAGAAATATTAATTTAGTCCAAAACCGAATAAACAAGCTGCTCTCAGAGGAAAATAAGGGCTCCAGAACACTGTTTGAAGCTAGAAAGGTGGCAGGGTCCACCACATATAAACAAAATAAAACAGTATGCAATCAGGCTTTTTTTGTTTGTTTGTGTATTCAGTTTGATCTTTTTCTTCTCATACATGAAACGTATTCCCCCAGACTACGTAGCACCATTAAAACATCACGATACAACAGCACACATGTAGGAACCTGGCTTTGATGCGGGGTTAAAAAAGCAGGGCGAGTAAGAGAGAGCGGCGAGGATGTCACCGAGGTTATTAAGTGGGCACCTCCCATCACAGATGTTTAACTGAATCAGTCCCATGACACCTCCGCGAGGCTCCTCGGAATCCCAGCGCCGCTGTCACATCAACAAACATAAAAAGATAAATATCTGTAACTGGATGGATCTCACCGCTAAAGACTCTGGTTGATACATGAGAGGTAATCCGAAGCCTATCAGAGACAGTTCATGCTGTACTGTAATATTACCAGCTTATGGCAGGAGGGCTCTTATGGGGCTTTTTTCCCTTGCTTCCTTCACTCTAAGCTGTGCTGACACACACATAAGACGGCAGCAGACAAAAAAAAAAAAGAAAGAAAAGAAATTCTGCTTTGGAGTCAAATCCGGGGCAAATATAACATTGTGTGGGATGTTTGATATTACCACGGAAACCCCATCTGTGTCCAATCACAACAAGGCCATCTGTTCAGCATGAAAAAAAAAAAAAGAAGCAGAATGACACGAGGAGAACTGGATCAGGAACCTGTGTTTTCTTTCACATGTGTGTATTTTCTATATGTGGACATGTAGTTCTGACACGTACAGTCACAACATGTATTTTTTCAAAAAACACTTTCTTCCTGAACGAGCCGAGGACTGATCCCTCCTGAAGTTGGCTTAACTATCGCACACATATGCTGCATAGTGTCTTTGGGGCCAGTTCTCTTTAATTACCCAGCGGGCTCAAGTGCAATATTCTCGTGCCAGTGTGCTGTCATCCCTGCAACCCTTTTCCCAATGCGGTGAAGAATGAACGGATGAATGGAGGGTGATGCTTGGACAGCCCCTGGTGGAGATTATGACAAAGTGAACATTTGTAAGTATGACTCAGATGCCTAATTTGTTCTGGTGTCGGCACCCTGACCTATACTGCCACCAGCAGTTCAGACCGCACAGTAGATATTATCCTGCAGATTCATGTGTGTCACAGTAAAGGAGATCTATATGTATACTTTCAGGTCTGTCTTTTACCAACAAAAACAAGCCAACAATATGAAAGGGAAACAGGGCTGTAAGTAACAGCAGAGAGACTCCCAGTGCACTCATGTGCATCTTACCCACGGTAGTTACTCTGCAGTACACATGTCCTGTCAGCTGGTACCTGATTGGGCCATGTCTCAAGGGCCTTTAATGGGACTGAAGTACTCATTACTGAGAGGTTCTTGACTGTGTGTAGAGAACAGTCAAGATGCTGTGTGTAGAGTTCGACTCTTTAAATGTAAGATTGAGGGCAATTTCACAAAAGGGGAATGAACGTGTTTCGATACCATGGCTGCATAAAACAAAAATGAGCTCTTAGAAGGAATCCAAACGCAGAATTTTAATATTTACATTATTAATGAGGTAATAACACAAAATTAGTAATATTTATTTTTCCCGTGACTGATTAAACAAGCTGCTCTCAGAGGAAAATAAGGTCCCCAGAACACTGTTTGAAGCTAGAAAGGTGGCAGGGTCCGCCACATATAAACAAAGTGAAACAGTATGAAACTGTATTGTCCTTTAAGGTCAGTTTGTTTATTCAGTCATTCAAAACAAAGAGAGGTTGTTCATTTTGTTTGTTTAGGCATTAAAAAAACAGTCTTCATCATCTCTTCCCTAAAACCACATAGTGCACCTTTAACGTTTCTGCAAACCACAGATATGTTCACATTTGTACGTGTCATACGTTTACTGTATATTGAAGTTTCAACAATAAGTGTCATCTCACGTTCACATTACACGTGGCTGACCTGACTTTTGTATTAGGATGCAGAGGGACCGGGGTTACAGCCTGGGTTTTAACATTTGTAATTGTGAAACCGCTGGATATTTTTAAGGAGACCTCGGGATAATTTTCTGCCGTATTTGTAAAGGTTCATTATGTAAGAACTGGCCACCTGTTGAACTCCAGCGAGAAAGAGGTTTGCAGGACTGGAGCTCGATGATTAGCATGCTAACATCTTTGACATAATGGCAAAAATGTTATTTAATCACATTCTGTTGATAATTGTAGTTGATGTTTTAAACTAAATTTCTTATATTTCTCACCTTTATCGAGACATCAGGTCATAACCTGCTTTGTTTGTGGTGACCAAGGCATGCATTCTGAGCCAAAACCGGATCTTTTCCTAACCCTAACAAAGTGGGTTTTGTATCTAAACCCAATTAGGCAGTGTTGTCACAAAATTAAGTTAAAAAAATTGAACCTGAAAAAACAATTGCATGTACATAGCACCAACTGTATTAGGGTTATCACAGTGCAATTGATGTAACCTTGACCTACATACAATATATATCTCATTTACTGTGGTAACTTTCACATTACCATTCAAAGGCATTGAGACGGTCTTAGAATCGGAGGCAAGGCTCCTCTAATGCACATATTTTTGAAAGCAATTTCCAGGGTCAGGGATCATTAAACTCCAGTGAAGACTGATTTGCTGGGTGTTTTTAAAAGTGCTGTTTTAGTTACACTCTACACCCAACTATTTACTGTATAATTAACATAACATATACAATATAATATTTAATATGAAAATATAGACATAATATGATTCTGTTTTTACTACATCTTCTAACAATTTAGGTGAAACATTTTTATAAGGTCATACTTAATGGGGGGGTGGGGGGAATGCAGGGAACACGTCGCTCACGGTATTTAGGACATGAGCATTTGTGTGGAGGACTTTTATTTAGGTTGCAACTCACAGAGGGAAAAGGTAGTGGTGGCAGGATGTAACCGCAAAAGCAATGATTCCAAACTAGGTCACATTTTTTGGTTACTTTTTTAGAAGTGTTGTTTGCGGTAATGTTGTCTGTGCAGAATTTAAGCTTGCTAGCTTGCTAAGCCGCTCAAAGACAGTCCAAAACATGGCAGACTGTAATTTCTTGACAGCGTGCAGAGAACTATCATGTAATTTTAAAACTTACGATGTATCATGCATGGATTACCTGTACGAGACGCGATGATTGTGTTTTTTACAAGGGGTTTCACTGTCACACACTTTCACATTTGAGTTGACATTCTTATTACAGTGAGGAGCTTACAAGGACATCTATTCCGCACACAATGACAGCCCTCATAATGTGTAGCGAACCTGGCAGGAGAGTGAGTCACATCATTGACTGTGATGGAAGATATAACAGCTACTTAATTTGTTTCTGGAGAGAGAAAACGTGAAGATAATGGACTGCATCTGTGAAATGCCAGGCAGTGAGTCAAATCAAAAGCGTTTTGCTTCCATGACAAAAAAAGTAGAGTGAACAGCTGCCTGTGGCTTTACTTCCTACTTCTACGTGTTTTTAGGTTTGACATCTTGTGAATTTGTTGTTCCAACACGTTCTCAAGTCATGAACCTAGCGGAGCACATCTCAGCCAGTTAAAAAAATAAAAGAATGAAAAGATTAGACTAAGCTCGCTGAAAAAAACATTCCCATGGTGACTAATAATTATGATATCAATAGTTAAAGTTATGATCTTAAAAGGTCAGAATTATGAGAGAGAAAAGTCGAAATTTAGTGATGAACGTCATAAATATAAAAGGAAAAGTCAAAATTATGACCTTAAAGAGTAATAATTATAAGATCAAGTCATGTAGAAATAATGAGACACAAGTCAGAACTATTGGAGAAATGTTGAAATTGTGAGATTAAAAGTAAAAAGATCCCTTTATTTAGACTTTTTATCTCATTATTGTGATTTATTGTGGGAATCTTTGTTGTCAATATTAGGTTTTCATCTGCTTTCTTTAACTGGTGGAAACGGGCTTCCACACTGAACATGGCTCAGACGGTCAGTGTGGTTTCTTCAAGTCTGATGTTGATACGTTGCAGGCAAATTCAGCGTGATTACAGAGTGTCTTTTTGTGATGTATCCTTTATGGATTAGAGCAGATCAGAAAGTCTGCAGAATACAATCTGACATGACGCGTGGCTTTTTTCACACTAATCTCGTGATTCCCCCTGTGAGTTCAGGCAGTGCATACAAGATCACAATTTCACTTTGGTGTGGTTGGAGCCGTAAATAGATATAATCTTAGAGGGGGGGGGGGATTAGGATGAGAGTGTATCAGTCGATCTTCAAAGGGGCTGGAGGTTATATCAGGTAAAGTACAAGTATGGTTGGCTTTTCATAAAAAATTCTGACACAGAGTTAAACTTGTGTTCATTTCCATTACAAAGACAAGTAGCTCTTTCTCATTCCGGGCCACCTTCACCTCAATATCGTGCTGCTCATCATCCACTGTGTCAGTCTTTCAGTTCAAATCCTTACAGAGCTCCTGTGAAGAGAACAGACTCAGGCGAGCGCTGAAGGAAAAGAAAAAAAAAAAGGACCTAAAAAGAAATAAAAAGGCAATGATTCATCATCAAATGGCATGCAAAAGCAACGCCTATAAAAATTTCACCCAGCCATCAACCAGACAGGTGGCTGGATGTCTTTTCAAGTGGATGTTTGAAAAGAAAAGTATACAGCAGACATGCTGTTTATCTGACAAACCGGTGGGAACGGTTGCGGCAAATAAAGTGTCTTTGATAAAACTGACAGAATTTACCCACATATGAGCCTATTCTGAACCAATCTGGACAAGAAGCGTATGAAGTACTGAGGCGCACAATACATCCAGGGGCCTGCGATGAGGCTATTCAGTGTGTCAGTGGCTCTTGTGTGAAATCATATTTGACAGTTGAGTGACAGGGACGACAAATCACGCAAACAAATGTACAATTCTACAGAGAACAATGCAGAAGCCACAGGAGGCTGACAATGGCACAAGATAGATTGTCATGAGCGTCCAATTGCCTGAGTCTACAGTATGAGCAGGACACAGACATAACACTATATGTACCTTTGGTGACGCTGTCAGCATATCATGCATATCAGATGTTCAAAAAGTGCTCCTACATGTGTTGGTTAAAAATAAAATCCCACCAAAGCAACATCAATGTGCAAATATAACATTACTCTGATCCAAACTCATCCATGAAATCATACAGCACCGTACTGAAATCAGTGGAGTCATGTTGCTTTTATTTTCTATTCACATTTTATGGCCAATTCGGGGGTTTGCTTTAAAACCAACACTTACACTTGCAAACGTGCTCACAGCCAATGGCTCATTTCCACACCCAGCAGATACTGGGCAGCATCAACACTCACGTTGAGTTGTGTCTTTTGAAATCTGGTTATTTAGCAGCCAAAATGCTATATGATGCTCACCAACTAGTTGCTAACATTGTTTGTCTACTGTTTGATGCTGAATTGCAGGTTGCTGAACCAACCAGACAATGAGCTGAAAGATATTAAAATGCATGAGAGGGAACCCCAGAGTCAGGTGACAATAGGACCATTGGAGAGTACCAGCGGCAGGTGAACTGGAACTTTGTCATGTGGTTAACGTTGTGAAGCGGTCCCAGTTTGTTTGGGTTTAGGCCCTAAAAATGACTTTGCTAGGTTGAGGAGAAGATAATGATTTGGTTTAGAATAAGTATGTAAACTTAAATTATGTTGCATAACTGACATAAGTTAAGGTCTTATCTAATATTGCTAGGTTGGTGTTGCTCCGAATAGATCAGAATTATTGTTGTTCCAGGACCATAATCACGTTGTTTTGATGTCAGAGCGACTCATGTTGGTATTATACCTGGAAAATAAAAACTAATGCTGCTCCAGGACCGTCGTTTAACTTACAAAACAACGCTGAAAACCCCACTTGGAGTAAGCCATTGTGACTGAGTGAGTGGACTGGGGTTCAAATCCCATTCAGAACATATGATACTTATTATATTTACAGACAGGGTTCATGTATTCACTCACTTATATTGGTTAGATTTAGGCAACAAAAGCTTGGTCAGGTTTACTAAAAACATGGTTTGGGCTGAAGGACAACTTTAGGATAGGATAACTGAATTATAACTAGAAGTATAACTTCTCCACATGCTTATTCTTCTGACCTTTTTCACCAAGTCACTGAGCTACAACACAACAAAAACATGACTGGCCAGTTACAATGATGGCCCTGGAGTGACATTAATTACAGTGATTATATGATGATGATCAAAGTTGACTTTTGCTTTTCCACTTAGTCAGACAGCAGTCTCTTTGGTGAAAGTCTGAGTATCTTCGAGTCATCCATCCTCCTCAGCTTCCACCATGTGATTACTTTGTGGCTTTTTTTTAGCTTTTTACCTTAGCTGACTTCCTCCTTTGCTCCTGTCATAATTACTATTGCCACTAGGGGTTCCACCTGACAATAAATGTTAATATTGGTCATAATAAGCCACTTGCACAGACAGGATGTTTTTTCTGAAGAGGACAGGCTGCACATACTAGTGCATAATTTATTCTGTTGCCAATATAAAAAAACAGGAAAGCGTGGATTTTTGTGATCCGCCAAAGAGACAAAAAATGACATTGCACGGGAACAAGTCAAACAGGTAATCTCCAGCACTTGAGACTAACATTAACCCTAACCCTGACTCCATCCTCTGAGGAAGGTCACGAAATGTGGGTAAACGCTCAAATGAGTGGGACCTTGAGTTTAGAGTTTGTTGCCAAAAAACATTAACTGCTGCTGTCAGAATAAAAGAGCAAGGCCAACAACGAGCGTCTTTGGAGAGTTAGATTTCTTGCCGTCATGTGTGATACTTTTTGGATGCCATTTCTGAAGGCAGGATATTTAATTTTCGACAAAAATCTCAATCTGTTCTCTGTAGTTACGATGCAGCTGTTCTGCACCTGAAGTCCCCGAGCAGGAGGGTTGAGAGCACTTACACTCTCCTTTATCACTGCCTCTGCGATTCTGACTTCCAGTACTGAGGCCATGCCCCTTTTTTAGCAGCTTGCCATGTCAATTAACCATGTATTAAGTTTATAGAGCGTAATGGAGACAGGGGATGCTATTCACCCAGCACACAGTGCTTAACACTTAGATTCCGGTGCACAAGCCTCCATTAGACTCATGATACCAGGGGCTGAAGAGTGGTTTCAACTCAGTGATAGCCTGTAGGGATGTGACCCAGTGCAGATAGGTTATTTGGATATGAACAGATAAGGCATCTGTACTGGAGCAGTAATGTTTTTTTTTTGTATTTTCCTCACAGCACGGAACTGTCACAACATTGCGGATAATTGCAAGCAAAAAATCCCTCCGGACGATAGTTGCTGGAAGGACCTTTTTATCCCCCAAACCTCTAAACAGCAGGCAGTGTGTCAGAGCACATCGTCAGGATTGCTGGCGGGGGGGCGTCCACCAACGCACAAAGAAACACACGAGCGCAAACACAGAGCGTCCTCGCACATTTCCACCGTCGCTGACTGTTTTTTTCGTCAGCTCTTTAAACTGGAAATGCGCCTGTGCATCACACAAATGGTTCAGAAGGGTCAAGTGTAAACAAAACAGAGCCTAATCTGTGGTGTGAGTGCTTGTGTTGTCATCCCTTCACTTGTCAGGCTGTCATTACTTCTGTTTTCACACAAGAGGAATCCTATGTATTAGCAGTTTAATATTGTTTTAACATAATTATTAAAGCAACAAAATGTAAGTCAGTATTTGATGTTTTAAATGTTGTTTTAGATATTTTACCCCATGTTCAGTATTGCTACCAAAGAGGTCTGAAAACACATTTAAAAATGTCCACTTACCATCTTCTCCTGGAGCTTTCAGCCATACCCTGGCTCTGTAAAAAGATGCTAGGCGAACACCGAGATAATGTCATTCTGTAAAACTACAATTTTCAAGGTTTCTATGCCAAAAGATAAAACATTTAACAGTCTTAAAACAAACAAAGAACTTGTTTGATATGATTATTTTTGTGATTATCTATCTCAACTGTAGCTACCCTTTGCTAGTTAGCTCAGCTAGCCGTGCAGCCAGCGGTTCGGACTGGGAGCTCATGGACTTGGGGAGTGTTGGTGTTTACACCACTAGCACGGGAGCTTTTGACACTGGCATTGCTAGCTGGTTAGCATGCTAACATCAGAAGATATCTTTGCAACACAATACATGGATATTTTAAGGTCAAAACTGCAGTTTTTTTCACATTCTGATGATCATTTTAATTATTTAAAAAAAAAAAAACTTTAACCAAAATTCTTACATATCGCCCC
>OMLP01028065.1:0-12102 GCA_900302685.1 Spondyliosoma cantharus
GGGTTCGTCTGAGGGGAACCAACCAAACTCTGCAGCAGGTGAAAAAGCCCCTCTCGTTAGTGTAATGAGTGGTCAGAGCTTCGGTGTCTCGGGGCCCTGAAATTGGGCATGCCGCTCCGAGTGAAAGGCCGGGTCCCCTCGCCCATCCGAGCCTGCTCCTCCGTCGTCAGAGCATCATGAGACATTTACAACCAAATCATTGCGACTCAGCCTCATTACCTTAACAATATGACCATCTGAATGCGTTTGCATCCACATACGTCGTGATCCGACAGCCAGGATGTGTTTTTTTTTCTTTTTTTTTTTCTGATCTTACCCTGCGTTTTGCCCTGCACCTTGCTGTGGAATCCTCAGTCAAAGAATATTCTAAACATTTACGGTATTCATAGCGAGGTATAGGCATATGTGTCACCCACTGTATGGCCTTACACAATTTCCTGAGCTGCTGTAGGTGTATAAGCATGAGCAAGAGCTGTGCCATGATTTGAGTATTACTTTAGATGAAAAGAGCTGTGTGGAAACACTTTCATTAGCCCAGTGCTGTGACCCAGGGTCAGCAGCTGAATAAGTAACTCTCTATTAATGATTTCTACAGCAGAAAACCCCTGACCCCTGATCACTTTCAATCTCGGAAAGGGGAAAAAAAATAGGGCAGGGGGAGGGGTGAGACCTATTGGAGGGAGATTAAAAAAAACATACTTTTTTTTCTCCTTGGCCATGTGTGTGGGAGGGTTATTATTTGTGCCGTGCTGTGAGGGGGAGCAAAGGGCCTGCTGGGACATTGACTCACGTATTCTGGTTTGAGTTTCTTGTCACCGCCTCTAATGGCCGTCTTCTCCAGCTTGTCAATAATAGGGCCGATCATCTCCTCATCCTTCAGCCGCAGCTCCTCGTGGATGATCTCCATATCCCTCACCGGGTCCACCGTCCCCTCAACATGGATGATATCCTCATCCTCAAAAGCACCTGCAGTGCCAGGATACAAACACACAGAGAGTGCATCGGTATAGACTTTTTTCCCTGCAGCAACAACGTGCACACATGTAGTACAAGCAACAGAATCAATGGCATTGACTTCTTGAGATCGAATGTGAAACAGTGATTAGATTTAGCCCCCCCAAAAAATCATTAGCTTTTTGCAGAGAATGTGGGAAAAATAAACATCCAGATGAAAAAGCACAGTGGGAGTCACAGGAAAGTCATAACAAATATAATAAAAATACTCAGGAATACATTAAACATTTCTTTTCAGCGAGCAACTGTCAGAACTGTGAGAAACCAGCTTACTGTGTCAAAGTAAGTTCCACTAAAATTGGCTTTAAGTGCAACAGAACAGGCTTGTCTGTCAATCTGCATGAAAAGTGTGTGGTCATGCATTTTCTACCCCTCTGTCTTAAAACTATCAGCCATTAAGATAAAAAAAAATGAGAGATAAACAAAACTGAGTGAGACTTAAGAGAAAAATGTCAACATTCGTAGATGATAGACGACAGTCTTCCCCCTCATCATTTGCGTCTTAGCTGCGGCTATGCTGGTGATTAGGTAATGAGGCTCTGAAGCAGACCATTTAGCCAGCAGCTGCTCTAAGGACTCCTTCTGATTCTCCAGCAGAGCTCAGGGGTGAGGGAGGGGAGGGAGAGGGGCGAGACGGGTGTACATCTGTCACATGAGAGTGACAGCCTATAACAGTACTAGTGGCAACTGTAGTGGGCTCCAATATGTTCTTTAATTTATGTACAGTGTGTTTTATATTATCACTTAGGGCTGGAAGATAAAAAAAAAAAAAAAAAGCACTTCATAAATACTAGGAATGAGCAACAAAATCACATACTATGATATTTTTGTCCAAATACCTCAATATCAATATTGGGACAAATAATTAAATTAATTAAATATAATTTTACTGCAATGGAGCTTTTAAAACCAGAAAAAGACAACCCTTATATCATATCACGATTGCAAGTGTAAGTATTATTAGAACAATGTGTTCTTAGTATCAAAGGTAAAAGTACTCTTGACTCAAATAAATGTCCACTGTGCCTGTGAAAACTATTATAATATTATCTCTTCATTATTACCAACCCAGTCGCCAGAATAAATGTTGGCAAAGTATGTTGCTGCAAAACTACAGATAAGTTAACTTTACATTTCTTTATGTTGCAACTTCACCTTTCTTTAAGTTCAAAATATTTTTCTCTCTTGTCACAACCTCTGATAAGGTTTAGGCACAAAAACCACTTGGTTAATGTTAGGAAGAGATCATGTTTCGGCTTAAAATACCTGTTTTGGTCACCTCAAACAGTCCTGAGTTCTTGTTAAAAACACCTGGTTTGTCACCGCATACATGCTTGGAAATTCTCCCAAGGTCTCCTTAAAAACAACCACTGGTGTCAAGCATACAAATGTTAATGCAGACTCAAATTGTAGTCACTGCTGGTGGCCAGCTGGGCAGCCTTGTCGTGTGTAACCTCACCATTGCTCTCATGCTATATTTACATGAGTACAGTATATGGAATATGCCTGCACACATTTTCATAAATCAGTCAGTAACAGTGACTCATGAAGTTTCACACTGTGCCTTAATGGGAATGCCATCTCACTCAACAGGGAAGGGGATGTTAGGTGACTGATGACTTGGCTTTAAGTATTGCCGTGTTGAGGGACACTATGTTTGGAATGTTCATCGCGGAGTTTCTTAATGTTGTTAACTATCCATATTCACATGTACACACCTGAGCAGTGACGGCATGTTGACAGGTGAGGCCCTGCGAGATAATAACGTCACCGCGGTGATGCGCATGACTCATCCCGAGGCTGTCACTTCCATCTCTCAACAAGTTGCAACGGTGATACATGGAGAAGATATTGATGATTCAGAGCTGTGCGTGGTTGTCATGATGGGAAACAGCATACCGGAGCAGTCAGGTTAACCCCCTGTCACTCCACTGATCAGATCAAGTCAGACGAATGTCGCTCATGGGATGTCTGTCGGCCTGTCAGTCACTCGGTTGTCGGTCCAAACTGAAATAATTCAGGAACATTTTAATGGATTGCCATGAAATGTTGGACAGATATCTGTGGCCCCAATAGACTGTGTAAATAGTGGACAGAGCTTTCGGCTCTGAAAAGTGCAAACTGCCATAAAACTGCATTCTTTCAAATAGCAAGAGGCGGGTGACTGGTTGCAAAAAGAAATCTGATTGTATGTAAGCTTATGAGAAAATGACCCTATTACTCACTTGATTTACAAACTCAGTAAACACTTTCCTGATGAGTTGATGGTCTCAATTTCTAGTTTCAAGTCTCTTTCAGCACGATGTTCAGTTTTTTTAAATTGTGGTCCCATTTTAGAGTAAAATACAGGATTAATCAGTGTATGCTTTGGGGCGTGGCTACCTCGTGATTGACAAGTCGCTACCACAGAGTGTCGCTGGGTTCTCACTGAGATCCAATCCGCATATCCTCCCCAGCTCCTCCCCCTTGTCCAAATTTTTTGTGACTTCTGGCACCAAAAACCAAAATGGCAACCATCAGCAAACAAATGGGTGATATCACAGTGGGTTTACACGTGGTTCTACGCAGAGGATGAATTGTAAAGACTTTGTTGATCCTCCCACTTTTCAACTAGCACCACCATAATGTTAGCATTTGTGGTTTCGAGTGAAATGTCTCAACATCTAGTGGATGGCTTGCTATACATTTCTGTAGACGTTCATGTTCCCCATAGGATAAACTATAATAACTAGCATGCTAACATGCTACACTGTGAAACATAAGCTCCTAAATATTAGCATGTTAGCATTACGATGTAGGCACTTGACTCAAAGCAAAGCTCCAGTGTGTAGGATTTGTGGCTTCTAGCGTTGAGATTGCAGATGGCAACCAACAAAACACTCCTTGTTCAACCTGAATAAATGTTACAAATATGTTACACATTTTACATTTCATGTTGCTATTTTATGTTTCTTTAGGTTAAATTTTCCGGTTTATCTGTCACAACGCTGTGCTTATGGTCTGGCTAGGTTTAGGTACAAAAACCACTTAAGTGTTTGAAAAAGATCATGTTTGGACTTAAAGAATCTGTTTAGTTTGTCTCCTTAAAAATATCCAGTGGTGCCTACTTAAAAATGTTGGCACTTAGTCTTGAACTGCAGTCACTGGCTGTAAGCCTTCTTCCCTGCAGGTCATAGATTTGTAATGTGAACACGATGACACATTTTGTTGAAATGTCAGTATGTTACATCACCTACTACACATACAAATGTTTGCAAAAACATCATCTGCAGGTGTTTGATCCTGGTGATTGGACTGCCTGCCGTCACCCTCCCCTTGTGGTTACACAACGATTCTTACCCTCAGGTAATTATTCATGAATAAAAACATATTTCTGAATATTTTATTCAATTTCTGCTTATTGATCCTCTGCAGTAGACTCTTTTTCATTTACAAGAATAGGTGCTGTAAAACTGTTGTTGAATGGGAGTGGGAGTGTATTTATTAAATTGTAAGAGACACTAAAGCGTAAACTGAACAATAACCCCCTCCAATGATCTTCCACATGCACAGAATATCATATCTTGTTGTTCTTCTGGGTTAAGGAGCGATAAGTACCTGATTTTTCCCTGATACTAAACTACGGGGCTTTTACAATCTAGCACCACTCACCAGTCGAATCTCAACATCAAAGCTCAACAACAAAATGATAGACACCGAAAAATACTACACCGGTGGTCTTATTACACATGCAAGCCAGCAGAAGCTGTAGACTTTTGTGCAAGCTGTCATCCTGTGCGTTGTCCTCATGGTGAAATGAACTTATCCAATTACTCTTTGCCTAATCAGGCTGTTTTGGTTCCTCTCCTCTTGCAGAGGTACTCCACAGTATAAACAGTTCACTTACGCCACACAGAAAGGGGCTAATCAGTGGAATTATTGTTTTGCTGCGCCAATTTACCAGCTCCCTGTTCAGCACTGATTGGAATGAAAATTTGCTATTGTCTCTGCATGAACTCAGAAAATATAATGCAGTGTAATCATTTTGTTAGCTGCAAGAATATACATACATTACAGACAATTATGATGTACAGTTTTGATACACTGTGTTACAAATGGAAAACGCATACAAGTCTGTTGTTCAGTTTAATACATATTAGTTAGGAGTGAGGAGTTTTGAACAGGTTCGCATGGTGAATAAACCACTCACGATTGTTAATAATCACTGTTTATGAGAGCACTAGGAATGACTATATTTATTAACAAATGTTTAAAACACCAAAGCAAGCGCAATCATTTCAAAACATATTTCTTTTTAAATAAGTCGAACTATTGTTATTCATCCTTCATAAAAAAGCTGATAAATCAACATTTGAAAGAGGCTTTTCAAAGCGCACGAAGCAGCTGATCACTCACTATTTAGTCATCAGCTGACACTCTCCTCTGACTACCACATATTCCAAAGTAATTTGCTTTAATTAATTTCGCCTAATTTAACATTCACATCTACTTTACCACCGTCCCATTCATGGCTCAGAGCTGGAGAACAAATGAACGAGGTGAAAGAGAGAGAGAGAGGGAGAGAGAGGGAGAGAGAAAGAAATCTGAGGGGGCAATCTCCACAATTAGTCCTTTAACAACTGGGTCTGGGTAGGGCTCAGTGAAGACAGCTCTTATGAGGCCGCGGCGCCACACAAAGCCACATGCAAGACAGTAAAAACACACACTGACAGAAAAAAAGAAGAAGACAGAGGTTGGAGAGGCCCAGTTTCAGGAGTCAGGTCGGTCGCACAATTATGATTTTTACTGCTTCATTTCAAATGACGTGTGTTTTGAAGACACTATTAACAGGTGCTCCTTTATTAACAGAACAAAAGGATTAGTCTCTAGAGGGTGAGTGGTGTTCAATGGCCTGATTACAGATCAGGCTAATCTCTGTAAAATTATGGACTTACAGCGGCACTGCAGGCCAGTTAAATATGAGAGGATAAAACTCCCTGAAGTCATAATTACAAGAGAAAATAGAAGAAAAACAAATATATTTTAGTGACGTTGTTCATTTTTTTCCCCCTTTACATTAACCTTACTATGCAAAATTGAACACATATAGTATATAATTTCTGCTAAGGGTCCCTCAATCAAAAGAAAACAAAAGACATAAGTAGCATGGGACAATGGGAGTTGTTGTCTTCCATTTTAAATAGCTACCATTGCAGATGAGAATCTACATGACTAAGGTATAAATATTCACAGAGAAACCAGTGTTTGAAAGGTATATTTGCATTATGGCTAGTCAAGTTCGCACTGTTCCTTTCTTTGTCTGACTGTCTCGGAAGTTATAGCAACAGGCGACCAAATTAAATGCACCTCAGAATTTTAATATTTACAGGATTAATGAGGAAAAGTATTCAGAAATATTTATTTTTTCCATAACTGAACAAACAAGCTGTTCTCAAGATGAAAATAAGGTCCCCAGAACACTGTTTGCAGCTAGAAAGGCGGCAGGGTCCGCCACATATAAACAGTGTAAAACAGTGTGAATTTGTGTTTTTCTTTAATTCTTATGCAGTCATGAAAACGAGAGTTTTGTTTCTTTATTTAGTTTGTTTAGGCATAAAATACAGTCAGTGAAGATCTTTCTCTTCTTATTAAGATATCTTCCCTACAACTCCAAAGTGCCTCTTTAATGCAGAAATGTTACATGTTGTGTCTTAGAGTATGACACCTAAGTACACCAAACAAGCTCGATCTCACTGTATATCATCACTTTCCTGTCGGCTACACAGACAAGGCAGCTGTCTGAGTCAAGTCGAGATCAATTCTGATTGAGCTGCTTCCTCTCAAGTTGCTACCTGGGAGGATATGTGGTCAACATAATTCAGTTAAATTACAGTATTCATTGACTTTTAACTTCCTGTGCATGTTTTCACATGCAAGATGGGTACGAGCACATCTAAAGAACTTGCATTCCTCGCGCTGCTTTTAAAATGTTCATGCAAACTCACTGCCGCAATTCTCCTGGTATTCAGAGCAGTAAAAGCTATTTTACGAGTCTGTCAGGAAAAGCACATTATGTATGTCTTCCCGGCATAAAAAAACACTGGCAATGCACACAGTTTCATTCAGGAAATATCGTCTCGACATTCACTTTCGGATACATGAAATTGACAGCTGCTTCTGTAACAGAGTTTGTGGCATATTCAGCCTTGTTTCTTATGTCAATTATTGGCTGCTAAGCATCCGTTAGACACCAGAAAGTGGTGGGTTTGAGCCCTTCAGGGATACAACTCATGTTTTCTTCATGATCCCATCTTTCAAAATAGATCACGGTGAAATCACAGAGCTCGATAGTATGAATATCAGCCCCCTGCAAGGTGTCTCCGCTTCCTATGTAATCTACTGTCAACTGCAGAGTTTTAAAGGTGCATCTCTCCACCATGTTTCATATGACTGCCTGTAAAAATAAAATAAAAACTACATGTAGGGGCAAAGCTGTTCAGATGGGCCTGTTGAAAGGTGGATGTGCCGGGGAGGCTCTGGTTTCCATGAACTCGTGAACAACAGTGTTAATTTCCTTATCATTAGCTTAACCTCTGTCATTCAATTTACTTTGTTAAACCATGGAGCCTGAGAGCGCCTTGATTGAAAGGGACCGACATATGCACACCACTGTTGTCCCACATCATTCAGAGAACAAACCTTTTTAGATCCTTAACTACTATAGTGCTGCTGATTGCACAGGCACCAGCAATTTTCTAACCAACCGCCACCTGAACAATGATGTGTTCAGCCTTCAGACCCTCCAGCCTTTCAAAGGTGAATCATTTCACAGTTTGGAGCGAGATCTCCATAGCAACTCCTCTTTGAAGGGTTTAGAATCACCATCCAATAATTCTATGATCATCGGGCCTTGCCATTCCCAGTGGTTCTTTTCACAGCGGACAGGCAAGGGGGGCACGAGGAGGAAGCAGGAAGATTCTACAGTCTATTTCAGGCAATTCATCTTGCAGCCCCATTAGAATTCAAAATATTGCGACCTTCAATCACCGAGCATGTTATCTGGAGCTGTGGCGATCTCCAGTCAAGATGGGTAGACATTTTGCTCTAATCATCCAAGATGAGTGGAGGCTGACAAAAACTCTTCATTCTCGCTGAAGCAAAATGCTCATTTAAATGCTGTGACAGCTCCTCGACACGGCCCGGAAACATACAAAAGGAGCATGATCCTCGCAGCTGAATGATGCAGATGTAGAACTGCACCATGGGTTAAAACAATAACTAACATAAACAAGGAAGCACATATTGCATGGGGCAGCCGTGTTTTCATTTTGTTCAAGTACAATGAAAATGTATCATTGTTCAATATTGTGATCACGATATGCCTTGTGATTAAAACATTTTTAATTTAGATGTCCATATAAGCTCTACTCTCCTTTCTCAGCCATCGTGCTAGCTAACCGCGCAGCCGGCAAAAAGTTTATGGCAGTTAATCTGAGGGCAGCTGACGGCCAGTGTGAATGCACAGTACCTGTAGATTAAAAGATGTTTCTCATTCATCGCATTTCTTTTGAAATGTGTTTATTGTGCATGTTCATATCGCAAAGATGACAAATATACAATTCGATATTCAAATATACAATGTTACACTAAATGACATGCTTCCTCAGCGTTCCATAAACTGTCATTTATTGTGAGGCAAATTCCATGTACACCATTCTGGTTCCAAAAATATACACAAAGCACTGAATGTGTTTTAATCTGGGCAAGATACTGAACCCCAAACTGCTCCTGATGTGCTGGTCGGAACCTTGCATAGCCAACCCCATCAGTGTATGAATGTATATATGAATTACCGTAAGTCGCTTTGGACAAAAGTGTCTGCTAAATGCCCTAAATGTATTTGTAAAAACACTAAATTACTGAAGGTAATTTCTGTGTGTAACTGTATTTACTCTAGTATACTTTTATCTGCTGCTGGAGGATTTCTCCCTTTTAAATAATCAATCAGTAGAATATTTTCAGAAAAAAACATAAAAATCACAATTGTTCATATTGGTTGTTAATTAATACATCAACAAGAGATTCAGCAGCTAAGTTGTTGATAACTTCACTCATCGCCTGATCTGTTCAGATAGTCACACAGTGCTGAAGTCGCTGGGCTGGGTGACGTGTTCTGGATGTTTGTCAAGTTTGAGAATTTGCGAGTTGATAAGTGACGAGGCAGAATTGCTGGAGAGCAGCCATTACTGGCGTCAGTGGGGAGGCAGGTTGGCCATAAATCATCTCTGTCTGAATAGTCAATCCAGTTTGTTCTTAAAGCCTGCAGCTAAACAATCAGTTTGATTTGCTCAGTATAAGCGATTAGTGGCGTGTGGGCTGGAGTCTGAATGATGCAACAACCAAACAGAAATACAGATTCCTTCCAGACTGAGCAAAGTGAACGCCAACTTATTTAACTCACTCTTCAGCATCAAATTCAGATATTCATCAGACAATGACGAGTCTAATATTTAAACTTTTTAAAAGGTTCTATTTTTAGAGGTGAATGAATTGGACCTGGAGAGGGATAAACGTTGTCAATTTGTTGTTGACTGACACTTTGATTCAATCACATTAGCCACAATCAAAAAACTGAAATAAGCTGAAACACGCAGCCAATACATTTTGGTTAACTGACGTAGTAAGTAGAACATGACTTATGTTTATTATCATGAATAATCATTGTGTGCAGGGGGCATCGAACAGGCCTCCATCTTCATTTGTGGCCATTTGGAAAAACAAAAAAATGTTTCCGTAGGATAATCTTGTCAATTATATCCTGTATGTGAATATATTTGTTATTTTTAATGTTCAGCTACAACATGGCCTTGGGGTTGTCTGCCTCTGTCCAGACAAGTTGCAGTTTACATCAAGTAACCAACAGGTATTAAGTGCATCTGTTGTTGAAATGGAAGCGATCATTATATTGACATGCCTGATTCCAGTGAATATTTCCAAGGATAAACAGGCCGCCTACACCTAGAGACTATTTTTACAGAGGTGCACAAAGGAGCTACGTCACACGGTGTATCTACAAAAATAACCTGAAGCTCAATATCTGCAAAACCTATGAGCTTATGGTGGACTGCTGCTGTATGTCTATAAGTAGAAAAAAAATCTAAGATGTGGATGCTTCACACACATCTTCAACTTGGCAGCACAGAAAAGCGATACAATCACCACAGTTTCAAAGTGGGCGCCCAGTTAGAGTCACCAATTCAGTACAAAATGTGAAATATGGTCACATTCTCCCCTTCTGTTCCTGAATTATGGCGTTGAAGGATGACATCACAGTGAAGTCTTGTTGTTTAATAAAACGTCATGACTTCATCAGTTGATCCTATTAGACATTTGTAAGAAATTTGACATAATTATCTATTTAAATTATTGAGTTATGAGTTTTTACTGACTGTAGCAGCTCATCGGTTATTGGTCTGTTAGATGGTGTATAAACAGATTGTACCACAGATACAGTAGCTGTAAACACAAGTAGAGGTAATAATTACAGCTAATTCTGTGATTTTAAAGGTATTTTTCATCTTATTTGCTACAACTTCTACCACATTTTCCTATTCATTCATTATTATTATCATTTTAAGGACGAGGGATGACATTAGTTTTGGTGCTCACCAGAAAACAAAAGGTAATAGTTTAGGGTACTGCAATAAGCACAACATTGAATGACAATGGCATACAAAGACCTCTGGTGTTGTGCTAAGGTAATGATGTAGACCCATGATGGTTATCAATGCACAACAAAGGTTAAAGGTTGTAACAAACAACTGTAATTTTCACTTTAATGCTATTACAACCTTTAACTTTTATGTATGCTACAACCCCACCAGAGGTATTGGTATATAAGTGTATGACATGCTAGCATTAATTAACTTTTTTGTCAATAAAACATTGGCAAATACTGAAAAATAACCATTACAATTTCCCAGAGCCTGATGTAACATCTTCTAACAATCAGTCTAAAACTCACAGATAAGTAGTTTGACAAGAAAAGAGTCCTCTGAGAAGCTGGCACCATTGAAAGTTTGGGCTTTCTGCTTTAAAACATGCCTTAATCGATGAATTTATTATAGATGAGTAATGTTCAGCTTTATTAAGGACACAACAATGTGACATCCCCACTCTAGCTAAAATCTTATTAAGTTTATCGCTTTAAAACAACCATTGTTTAATGAAATGGGTGACACTTCCTATAGTGAACCTCAGGCAGTAGAGGAGGAGAAGGGAAGAGTCGTAACTTAACCAAGAGTTCAGGTGCTGAAAGCATGAATCTCACAGTGAGAGAAGACTCTCTGCCAAAAATAACAGCTCCTTTCCAGCCGGCTGCCCACAACCACAGCCCGTCCCTACAGATACACCACAGTATCTTAAGGCTAGACTCTTACTGAGTGTCATGCAACCATAAATAAGTCTTCATTAGGAGTGAACCAGAGCATTTCTACAGTGACAAGAGGACACTGTGTGAGCATTCAAACATCTAATTGCTGGAAACCAAACATCTGGGAATTAGGCCAGGTGAGCTGGCAGAGTAGCTCGCAGGGAACAGAAGAGCAGATGAAGTAGAACATGTCTGTGTCTTGTCTCAGAAAGCGAGGATCCAGTCTTGTTCCAGTCACCGCAGAAGCACTGGGAACACTCAGCCTGCAAACCACTTTGTTATGAGACTGGGGAGCACCAGTCATTCAACAGAATCAGCTTTCAGGATGTCATCATGCGCTTTAATAGTTTTTGGAAGGTATTGTTGAAAGCAAATCCACTGTTAATGCAGCGCTTTTCAAGGTCATTAGGGGTTGAAAAATATTCATAAGGTACACGCTACTGGGGTAATTCTGAGGCCTCAGGAGGAAAATCCCTGGAAAAAGTTGGATCCTTTCAAAAGATGTAAATATATAAAACACAACGTGATAACCTGTTCCACCTTCACACTTTTGTAAAAACCCTGTAAGTTTATATATGTTAACTATTTCTAAAGTTTCAAAACTTCTTAACAAAGAACTGTGACCCAATATAGGGAATAAAAGTAGAACAGTACATTCATTTAGTGCAGATCTCCAC
>OMLP01028065.1:12122-27537 GCA_900302685.1 Spondyliosoma cantharus
TTGATGCTGTTTTTTGTACACTTTTGTCCAAACGTTAATAAAAATATTAAACACCAAAGAACTGTGACCCAATATAGGGAATAAAAGTAGAACAGTACATTCATTTAGTGCAGATCTCCACCGGGTAAAATGGAAGCAAACATGACATAAAATTGAGATTTATTCATTTTGTATCATGTCTAACTTTTGTGGCTCATAACTTGTCTGGTATGTTAGTATTCTGCACATGCTCCAAGTGAAGATGTGACCAAACTTTTCTATGGATGTCTTCAGCTTTTAACAGACATGTTATTTGTTTTCCTAACAGTTCAACCTCATCCTGTTGCGATTGGCTAGTACTTGTTGTCTCGACTGATCTCTTTTTGACTTAAGAAAGAAGAAAAGGGTTTAAAAAAAGGGTGCATTTTGAACCAAACCATGATGTTTACCTAAACCTAACTTAGTAGTTTTGGTGCCAAAATCTAACCAAACTGCTACTGAAAACAACAACAACAACAACAACAACAACAAAATAACGACAAGTCAACTAAAAATTATAAATGAAAACCGACTTTTGTCTTTAGACAGGATGCATACACAGGCATCCTGGGGGAGCAGCTAGGTCACAGCAAGCATCTGTCAGCGAAAATATGTAAGATGTAAGATTTTTACAGATACAGATTGGGATATATATACAGTAAAAATGTCCTTTGTTGGAATAACCTGTCATGGCTATCCTCACATGACTGAGTCAAAAAAACAAAATCTTTGAATGGGCTCGACTTGCTCATTGTATCTCCCCACAAAAACAGTCAAATCAGATGTGTGAGAATATTATTGATTCAAACTAAAGAACAACAGTGAGGTGTTCACCATTTATTTGTCCTTTTGATTTATGCCGGGGGACCTTATGACTTATGATAGTTAATTTGAGATTGACTGGTTGGTTATCACTAAAAAGGATCTTCACTAAAAAAAGACATGTGTCCTATATGTGATGCAATAAGAACAATAGTTTCTTAACAAAATGTCAAGTGATTTCAGCATGTGTTTTAATGCTATATGTTTTCAGCATATTTTGAGGATTGATTTTCATATTATCACATTCCTAATCACAGCAAAGTTGGGTGTAACAAGGTTAACTGTCCTGGGAGAAAATATAAGCCTTGCCCGAAATGGCTTCTGCTAAGCTGTAACGCATCAACAATTATGTATACTGCTGAAAAAGCTAAAGTCAAAGCTTTAAAGATAGGGTTTGAAGGAATCTTATCAATACGCCCGGCATAGATAAATATTTCACAGACAGAACTGGCAGAAAAAGAAGACTGATCTCTGCAAGCGGTTTTGTGTCACTAACACTGAGCATCTGTCTGTAGTATCTTTATAAAGACTTCTAGTAATTCCAAGACAAAAAAAAGAAACATACCATTCCAGACACAAAAAAGTGAGATCCACCACAACCATATAATCAAGATATATAAAAGTAGTGGCTGCAGCATTGCAGTCTGCCTGACATTAGATAGATATAATTACAAAACAAAACCAGCTATGTTTAATGGTTAACTTGTGAAACATACCACATTGTTTCCAAGGACTCTGCAACAGTGGAAACAATGGCACGCCAAAGCAGAAAGATGTAAACACACAGAGAGCAGAAGCTGTCGATCGGACTATTTCCGATTGTTGAGGATGTTTGTCGTCTTTGTGTGAGTAGAAACAAAAGAGTTGTTTCGGGTAAGGATCTGGCATATACATTTAGCCCATATAAAAAGGAACAGTGGGTGTTTTAACCATATACATAATGATATATATATGGTATATGAGATACATATGTATCAGACACATTATAAACAAAATAATGATGTGATATATATAGATGTGATAACACAATGATAGACTGTGTATTGTAAAAGACATTTAAAGAATAAGGTTGATGATATTTTATATTGTTCCTTTTCTCTGCTTTCATAATATGGTTTGATGTACAACCATTTTGGGAAGTGCAAGTCTCTTTCTTTACATTGTTCGCCTCCAAACTACAGTGCTTTTTCGTCCTTATGTTAGTTACTTCACTTTCAAGATGATGAGCATTCGTGGTCACTATTATTAATAAATAACATGGTCTACTGCTTGCTTTTGCAGAACAGTGTCAGTTTTGGCAACTTTACCATGTAACGTAATGTTAGCTGAGCTCTGAAAATCCGGCTAATGTTGGTGCTAAAGCAAGTGACAAGCTAACTAACTTTGGTGATTATTGAAATGATTTCAAATAAAATGAAATAAAAACACTGTGGTAATTACTATTAACAATATATATGAAGGTAACTCTGGAAAGTGAATTGACTATCTTGACTATCATGAGTTGATGCGACAGTAATATTACTTCACTTTTCACACATAGCTTTGTACAACTAATAGCATTTCCTGTTTTTTTGTTTTGTTTTGAGCTATATTGATTATTTTCTTTAATTGATAGCAAGGTCACCCAGTCAGATAGCCTTAGCTGGCTACAATAAGGAATAGTGCCTTCAATTTAAACAAAACAAAACAGTCTACGTCAGTTTTGGCAGCTCTTCTACATAAGGTAACGTTAGCTGAGCTTCGAAAATCCAGCTAATGTTGGTGCAACAGCAAATGACTATCTTACATGACTAACGGTTATTTAAGATGCTTTGGTGATTATGAAAATGATAAAAAACACTGAAGTACATATTATTAACAGTATAAACAAAGCTAACTGTGACAAGTGATTGAACTCAATACCGAGGTTAGCCAGTCTGCTAACTTTAGCTGGCTACTAAAAGGACAAATGGCACGTTCAGATTTAACAAAACAAAACAGTGCACCAGTTTTGGCAGCTCTTCTACATAACGTAACATAACGTAACGTAACGTAACGTAACATAACGTAACCTTAATTGAGTCATGAAAATCTGGATAATGTTGGTGCTAACTGATTAGTTAACATAGCTGATAATTATCAAAGACACTGGTGATGTTCAAAAATGGGTCAAAAATAAATAAACACTGTGTCAAATATTGTTAACAATATATAGACTAAATTAACGATCTTAGAGTTGATGTAATGTTACCGTTGCCTCTAACCTTAGTTAGCTCACTTTTCACACATAGCTTTGTATTAGTAATAGAAGGCTATTAACTGTGTTTTTAATTATTTTTATAATCGCCTCAGTGTCTTAGATAACCAAAAAAACCTTGATCGAGAGCCACAGACAGGCTATACGAAAGTATTGAGAGATGGACCGACACCTTCTTGATTGAATTTTATCTTTACTTTATCTTTTATGTAACAAAGTCCTTAAAAACTGAACAGACAGAATCTCATTTGCCTCACCTCACATGCCTTGTCCACTCTGTAAATCATTACTTAAGTCTGGGTGGTCTTCTAGTTCCTCTCCTCACAAACTACACAGAGTTAAAGGCTATTTGAAAACTGTGCTGAAACAGAAGTAATACATTTGTAAGTGATGCACAGAGACAACTCAGGAAACAATATAGGAAAATGGCCTCAATCTTAAAGCTTTCTATCCGGCCGTTCCATGCCTGCCACCGCTGACTCTCTAATCAGAGCTCCTTTCACACAGTGGCAAAGTCAATAACAGCATACAATCAGTAAACAAATTCAGCTTTTTCTAAAAAGGCCCTCTGCATTCATTTCAGTTGCCGTAATTTGAATTATTCTAGCGTGAAACACTTAAATTGTGTAAGACAAAGCCTGTGTCAGAGGCACAGAAGAACTTGAGACAAAGGGAGACCTGGAAAGTGAAGCCTGAATCACGGAGGGATGGGCTGTGAATAATCTGTTGAGGTTATCACATCTGTACTGTCACAGAGTAACAGAAGACAGAATTTCCAATCAGTCTGCACATTTCTTTTTTTATAATTTCCCACCATTTCTGTTGCCAACAGTATCATAAGCAGTGGTAATGGAACAAATCTATCTCTTATTATACTATATAATTATTATTTTAGAATTTTAGAGATGTGCAGAGTGTAGAAAATAAAAAGGAATATGGAATATGTTGTCTTAATACCGATACCAGTATTGGAAATGCCTCCAATGCTGCCACAAAAATGTAATTTGTAAATTGACAGAATTTGAAGGTACCTTCAAAACAATAAGGGGCAGCATAAATCCGCTTATGCCTACTGCTTCTCACTATATTAGACTCTCTACTCTTTGCTGTAGGTATCTTCAGCTGTAGTGGCGAGCTAGCACTAGCAAATAGACCAGTAAACGTTGGAGCTAAGGGGCCCTACATTACTGAAGCTGACTGGAGATTTCCCTCACTACAACCTCGGCTGACAGGAGTGACAACGGGCATGTCACAGCAGCTCCAAGCGACACAATGACTCCAAAAACACGAGTGGCTGGCACAGAGAGGCATGAAACGGCAGAGAAGTGGGAAATTTTATTTGGATATCAGCAGTGGGCAGAAATGGCATGAAGACTTGGATTATGTTAACAATTTATGCTGTGAATTAAGGATTAATTATGACCAAACCAGAGGTGACTGTGGAGAGAAAAAACAAACACGTCTTTGTTGGGTAAAAGAGAGAAACTTGAATTCAAAGGGTGTACATTTGCATTTTTCTGTTTAGTAAGAAAAATAGATGTAAAGATATGTCCCTACTCAACTTTTTGTGAGTTTATTTTGCTTAATTATTAGGCTTAGTAGTGAACTCACCGCTTTTACATCTCCCAGCTGAACCTACAGTGGCTATCAGGCTCTTGCTGGTACAACGGGGTACTATGAAACAGGACAGGCGGGGGGCTAGCTGGTGAGCATGCAAACATCTGTGGACATTTCTGCAACACAGTACATAGATGTCTTTGACATCAGGTCAGCACTGTTGTTTCTTTACACTGTTGAAAAAGTTAATTTTTCAATGTTTTGAACTAAAATTCTGGCCATATCTTACAAAATGCTTCTATAAATGCTGGATCACATATCGGCGAATAGTCTACGCATGATTCAATATAACGTATAAATGTAATTTATTCATGAGAAACAGGCCCTTGCCTCTTCTCAGCAGCGTCTTGTACACCTGTGCACTGTGACTTAACACATTTTTTACCCCACAAATTGTCAATACCCATTAACAAGCAAGTCACTTTTGAGACTGCATTGGGAAGGAAAAACTGTTATCGGAACATCACTATTAATAACTTACTTACCTCTGCCGACTGCACCCAAACTTAATCAAAAGTGGCATTGGGAATCGTGTTACAATATCATGTGGTGCTTCTCCTGTGATGTTTCCAAACCTCAGAATATGTTCCTGATTGTGTGAAGCCTAAACTAGGCACAGATCCTTTCACTTGCCACTTCTGTGATTCTCATTTAGAGAGCCGCCCAGTAGGAATGTGAGGTTTGGTCTGACTTCATAATTCTTGACTGCGATGTTGATCTTGGCACCCACAACACAAGATGACTTATGAGCAAAGCTTTCAAAAAGCTGGTACTGGAGCTATTAAGTACGACCAATTGTTGCCAGTGATATTGTAAAACAAACAGTATAAAATGAACTTGCAGGTGTATGTTTAATGTGATTTGTTGATGGTATGAAATCCTGTGAGAGAAAGAAACCATCAACCTGTGACTCACGTGTCATGTGGAAAATGCCGTCACAGGCGCTGATATGGGAGAGGAAGGCATTTCCCAGGCCTTGACCAGCATGAGCACCTTTCACCAGGCCAGCTATGTCGACGACATTAAGGAACGCTGGGACTTTGCTGGAAGTGAAAGTATAAAGGGTAATTAATTGAAGGCTTTAAACATCATCAATATCATCTTTAACAAAAACTACAATTGCCTGTATTGTCCTACAATCAAACGGTCAAATCAAACAGTTCCTATAAATCTTGTTTTTTCAGATAAATCCTGATTAAACTCCATTATTTATTGAGTTCTATTGTGTACAAGTGGTATCAGAGTAATCGGAAAATGAGTTCTCGATAGGGGAAATTCAAGTGAATGCCACCTACAGAGGACAGGGAACATTTTGGTATTCAAGTTACTGGCTCAACATCGTACATGAAGAGACACAGCAGACAAAAGTAAATGTTTGGTTAGAAACTTTTTATTAATTCTTGTTCTGGTATTAGGTTGTACTCGTTAGATAACGTGATCTTTGTTATCAAGCAAAGTTGTCGATCGTAAATTTCCAGCCAAATATGTGGTGACAAAACCAGGTAACCAGGTTGGCCAAACTATGACGTTTAAACCTAACCAGACCATAAGTACAGCATTTTCACAACATGGAATTGAAATTTGGACCTTAAGAAACGCAAAGTTTGAAATATTTATTCTGGCGATTGGGTTGATAATATAAAGCTTCAAACTTCAAACAGCTATTGACAATGAAATACAGCACATCTTCCTCATAGCCTCCATCTTGTCTCCACACTACCTCTAAAAAGCTCATTAACACACCAAAGTTGGAAGAACAACTTTCCAATGTTGGAAATGGGACCATCCAAGAAGCGCTCGTTGCATTAAATTGTAGGGAGTTTGGTTAGTTGAACAGTTTGCTCCAAAATATGCATACAACATGTATACATAAAGTAGTGGAGAAAAATAGATATTCTAATGGAAAACTACCTCAAATTATGGCCTTAAAACAAAAAATAGAGTTTAATCAACACAAAAAAATAACTTAAGTGGACATCTTAGCAGAAATGCATGGTGTTATTATAGTAAATAGCTAATTTGCTGGGGACTCTTTTCAGTCGCGCATAAAACACATTTCCAAATAACTACAATGTCCATGTTGATGGTAAAAAAGAAACACGTCACCCTGCCTACGGTTGTTATCGTAGAAAATTGGATTTTCTTGCAGCAATATGTTTTATTTTGATGGTTACTGGTGTATTTATTTACTTATAGCAGTCGCATCTGTTTTTCATTGGTTAAAGTTGCAGTAAAGAACATAAAAAGGACAGAACAAGTATGTTCCTAAGATCCAAACTGCTCTTTAAAAAGCAGGAGATTCAGCTCTCCTGCAAAGAATTCACGCACAGAAATGCTGTGAGCTATTCAACGTACCATCTCATGTCAGTCAGAATTTCCCCATTAATTTGTCAGTATAGCACAGCAAATCTGAATTCATCCCGCTTTAACAGCCCATACAAATGTGTATGATAACCAGGTGTTGGAGGTTTCAGACGCTTCAGCCTTTTTCCTCAACAGAAAACCTCGGAGAGGAGCAGCAATCATACACCATACATAATACTGGCAGCTACATGTCAACAACATTGTTATATGTTTTCTCATACCAATAGCAAGAAGAGCGTCAGAGACTACAGATCTGAAGTGTGAATAATAGGTGAACGATGTGACCCCATACCTGGCAGGTTTGTGGAATTGGCAGAGGAAATCATAGCGTTCATCTGGAATGGGCACTCTGCTTTCATTTGGGTCAATGGTGCAGAAGGGGAAATTTTCAGCTGCAGCCTGACTCTTTGTCAGCACGTTGAAAAAGGTTGACTTCCTGAAAATAAAAACAGCATTGAGGCCAATCCGTGTGAAACGGCTGGTGTGCGGAGCGCGACTGTCTGGTAGTATGATCCTGAAACACTAGTAAATTATCCACAATTGTCTTTTTTTTCTGCACTAAAAGCAAAAGGCTTATTCTAATAGATTGATTATTTGAAGAAAAAAAAATATTATGTCCAATTACAAGGTCAGATAATCCCATAATAGATCAATTGCACATGGAATCGAGAGGCAAATTACATTTTCTGATAGATCTCAGCTGTCGAACGGGATCAGTCAAACGCCGCCCCATGTTGTGACCAGGGAGAGATTTATTTTCTATGGCACAAGCAGCTCAAGTGTACTTCAAAATCTACAGACAATGGCAAGTGTCTAAGAGTAATAATGGCATGGCAGTTAACCATAATCCAGGACTTTCCATCTTTATCCCCTCACTCGGTGCTTCACATTGAAATGATTGTTTGCTAAGTCCTATAGGCATGAAATTGCTCAAGATTGCTAAAGAGCAGGCATTAATTCCTTGTATAAAGCTGGGTTGGTTCTCTAACGTGTACTTGAAGGCTGTTGTTGGGTCACCTTGGGGGGAAAAAGAAAGATAATCCACAGTAACACTTCAACCGTCATCAGGTGTAAAAATGCTCTTAATGATAAGAACAATTGCACAGCAAATCACTTAGCAACATGCTAATCACAGCGTAATATCCTGGTCAGTAGGGAGAAAGGTGGCATATATTGAGGTTACAGGCGAGACTTTAGTGTGTTTTTTTCACTGGTGGCTGGTGGAAACTCATTCTTAGAGGGAGGCAAGAGGTAGACTAGATATGTGTTCTGAAACACATTACAAATCTATAGGCCTATCATGTGAAATCAAGTTGATCCGTGTCGAATCAAAAGTAAGAAATATGCCTTAATTTAACTTCCAACTTTAGATACTGCAAGATAAGAATCACAGATTATATAAAACGTGGATCTTTTGGGGGCAAATGGAGCTTCTAACATCTATCTGACTCTTTTTTTGTCATTTTACAATAAGTGTATTACAAGGAATACATAGTTCATTTCAAAATACATGTGAGGATCCTTTTAGCAGGTGCATATTTCACAGTTTGTCATAAAACCTGAGTCTAGGTACGTAATCAAGAAGACTACACATCCAACATTTACATATATGACGTATATATATATATATATATATCTCGTTTAATGTTCACCAAAACAACTGAAACCTTGTTATAGGGGAGTTGCAGGCTTTAAACTCTGTGTGGTATGTAGCACACCCACACAGAGTTTAAAAGCCTGCAACTCCCCTCCAGTTAGTTAGAACTGAAGAAGCCTCTTGGATGAGAGGTGAAACGTCTCCATGAAACTGAAACACGTCAAGTTGCCCACGATACAGCACTTAGAACAAAAATAAATGGTAGATTAAAATCTGTCCAGCCTTTCAACAGAGAGTTGGCGATAAAGAGATTTTTTTTCCTTTGTTGAATTAAGAGCAGAGTAGAAAGGTTAAGCGTACTACAAGGAACTTTTAACAGTTATAAAAAACAGTCTAAGTTTAATACTGATGCCTCAAAGAGACCTACTTAAGAAAACTAGACAATCAGCAAGAAGGTTGGCTATTTCTATATAGTTATTACAGTTATTCTTAATGCCTGTTGATACCCAGGTCGGATAAGTTTCACAGCCTGAGGAAAAAAGCTGTTGTGTAGTCTGGTGGTACAGATCAAGATCTTCAGGAGGTGGGAGTGTTCACACTGTTTTCGTCCACAGAGGCAGCCAGAATCCACAAAAAATGTGAGTTATGTATATAGCAGCTTTAAGACGGAAGATGAGGAAGAAGAAAATTGTCCGGTCAATGCACACATAATTTAAATGCGTGATTTGGCAAATCACTCTGTAATCACACATTTTCCTGCTCATCAAATGGGGTCAGAGAGCAGAGTCGGTTCTCAACAGAACAGTTATCTTACATGACTCCTGTGATGGTTGATATATGTATTATTACAATATCGGAAGATTCTCGATTCTTTGTTTCCTGGCTGAATGGCTCATTAATCCTAATCATCTCGGTTCACAATGTCAGATTGTTTCCCACGGTCTATCCACTCCATAAATGAAAAGTAAAAATAAATGAAGAGTTTTGTATGTCTGTGGGAAATTTATATATATCCTCACACACATTTGAGGCATTTTTTGTGCATTTTGACTTATCAAGCAATATTAAATGGGGCTTTGGGGACTTTGAGATTAATAGAGATTCACAAGAGTCAAGAAGAAATTATCTTGAGATTAATTGTTCACTTTGGCCTCTTAATCTATGACTGCTACATAAACACAGAGCGAGTTTCATGAGGCAGAGCTGAGCTGATGGCAAAAAGAAAGGTACCTTTGTTTTCATATAGAGCTTTAAGAGTGACTTGTGGCATTTAGGTTATATACTGTATAGTCCCAATAAGGGGTTAAATGGACAAGACTAAACTTTATCGTGCCTCTGAGCAGAGAGCACGGCAGTAAATACAACATGTGCTCCAGTGTAAATAGCTGCAAGGTTGGCTGAATCACGCTCTTAGGTTTCCCATGTGTCAGTTATGCCCAAATAACAGCAGGCTGGCATCTGAACATGGTTCAGTCATGAAGAAACCATAGGAGGGTGGACAAGTTGTTCTTTGACACAAATCTGGTATGGCAGGCCACAACCTCAGTGAGTTCTACTGCTTACACCAGGAAGAAATTGTGGTTTTTTGCTGGGGTAAGAAATGAAAACACTGCTCAGTTGAAAGTTGGAGCTCCAAAATCAGAGGAAAACGGAATCTTTACAGGGTTTTTATTCTCGATCATCAGTATTGAGTATCTGAAATATAATTAAATAAGTAAAACATAACATCAGCCTGTGCACAGCTACACTGACACAATATCTGTGGTTTCAACTGTGCTAATCAAGTACAGTAACCTTAATGTCCCATCAAAACCTGCGATTTTTTAGGTCTTACTGAACTTTCTTGCCTACTTGAAAACAACGGTTGTGTTGAAAAGTGTTTTAGGGACCTGCAAACAGATGAGAACCTGTCACCTCAGTGGAAGATAAGCTGTTCAGATCACTGCGGCTCAAAGGTGGGCTACAGGAGAGTCATGCAGGGTCTGCTCTGTGATGAGACTCTGTCACTGATGTTGCTCTGGGGTTTAGTAAGCTGCTGAATAAGTGGATTTGTCTGACATGGGTTTGACCTGTATACAGTGATGTAATACAGCCACCTAACACACAGCAGGTAGCACAGACTTCTGTCAAGTTATTCACCTTTCTGATAAAAAAATCCCACAGACTGAATAACTGTCTCGTGATGTGTCATAGAGCAGGTTGATATTTTGTACATTTGTGTTTTCAGGATATTGTCTTCAAGGTATGATTTCTTTAATTTTACCCTCTATCATCACCTATATTCACCTTCCTTCTACTCTCCTGTGTAAGAAAAAAAAAGCAAGAGATGAGATCTAGGACTCCGTTTTGCATCCTGCAACTTGACAAAATGATGAGGCAAATATGACAACAAATACAAGAATGTCATTGGTCTTTAGTTTGCCTTTTTTCAGCTCATTGTGCTGATGAGTTTTGAGTTAGCCACAAAAGATTAATTGCAACACCCCAAAGCATCTCTCGCACATTAGAACTATTCTCGTTTAAAATCACAAGATGAGCTCAATCAGAAAGAATACATAATGACACGACGGAGCACTTTTATGATGCTGCACCTTTCTTCCGTGACGGAAGTGCCAGCACAAGTTTCTTAAAAAATTTATTTTATGCGGTGGTTTAGGTCCTGTGTTTGTGTGCTTCACTTTGGGATTGTGGGTTACCGCCATACTTCTCAGCGAGACTCCCATTGTTTTTTATTGCCCTCCTTCTGTATTTCTTCAGATTTTTGACAAATTATCACACCTGTTTTCTCCTTTTTGTGAGTAAAACCTTTTTCTTGCGCTATATAGCATATGATGTTCCGTGGAGCCTGGTCATTGTATACGCACATATATATACGAGATGTGGAGAAGAGAAAGAAATACTGTGAATTTCGGACATGGAAAGAAGAATTCCCCTTTCTTATGGAAAGTATTAGAAATCGTAAAATCTTCAAGTTCAGGCCAAAGGGCATATTATTCTGCTTTCTTTCCTGAGAATTAGAATTAAAAGAAGATTTGTGATTTTGGACAATATAAATAAAATTGACTTGACTAGTCATCTCACTGTTATTGACCGGAGAGCTGTCTGGGATGTACCATGACCTTTGACCTGTGTGTGCCATGATGAATGATAAGTGGGTATTTAAAAAAAATGGACTACAGGGATTGTTGAAGATTTCACTTTTCAACATTCTTGTCTGCATAATAATAGTGTGGTGGGTTAATATATGCTTGCTGTCGTTCAGTTTTATTCAAATACAAATGGATTGTGACACATTCTCATCGATAACATGGACTGTTTCCTCTCATTGAAAACACGCCATTGCAATAATAAAACCCTGCACTCATAAACTCAAGGGTACATTACAGAATGTATTCTCGTGGTATATATTGTAAAATTATCTGAACTTTAACTGTTTCATTAAAACTTTGACTTCTGATGTATGACATCTATTTGAAGCCCCAATCATTAAAACATATCTGGTACAACACTGTTGTAAAAGAAAACAAGTTGTACGTAGTGTTTGAAGCATTTTGTAGAAGCTTGAGCAGCTCTCACACTTTTATTTAAACAGAAAGTTAAGACGTGGGATGAAAAGCTCTGGTAGGATTTGATCCTCGCCTGGTGGGGGCACACATGGTTAAAGACACTTAACACCCTCAGGGACACTCCTTGGGTTGTAAAGGAACACTCAAATACTTTCCACCAACGTCTTTCTCATTTAAGAAGAGGGCTTTTTTGGGGGGGCTTTCTTGCTTAAATCCTGCACATCATGCTACATTTTGTTTGTTTCACTTTGAAGGTGCAGAAGGTGTAAAACTGGACAAAAATGTGAGTTAAGTCTGAAATTGTCTGTACAGAAAATCTAAATGACCATTCCTTTATATCTAATTCTTCTCTTTGGTCATGCATACAGTTCTTCTCAGCTTACATCGTGCCTTACATGCATTTATATTTATGGTATCATGGAAGGCAGACATAGTTCAGATGTGAGCAGAGCACATGTTGGTGTGTGTACGTGTGAAAGGCGAGAAGACAAATAAAAAACCTTTCACTTACCCAACGTTTGGAAGGCCAACGATTCCTATTTTCAACGAGGTGCCAAACCTTCCAATCAGCGGTGGCGGCTTCAGTCCATCATCTCCCTTTCCCTGATAAAGACAATGTGGAAATGTCTGTAGTCACAACCAGCACTTGTGCCATTACATAATCTACAACACATGCCAATTATTGAATGTGGAGCCGTTCCTCATGAAGTGCACCTTCTTCGGAGCCATTTCCCACGCCTAACTTTTTTTTTTGCAGACTTCCACAACAAACTCAGAGGTGGGGGGGAAAAACCCACATTCATTGACAGAAAACGTGCTAAGCTACTGTACAGTCCCTCGAATGAAACCAGGCGACTGCACTTTTACTGGCTCGCTCGCCGTGCTCAAAATAGAACATGCAGTCTCTGGAAATGAAAGTTGATACTGTGGAGCGGGCAGGCTGACCTGTGCTTCCAAATTTAGCTGTCGATACCATTGATTCAGGTTGATGAGCTGCCGTGAGATCAGTCTTGCACCGACCTGTTGGATTTATCAGAGGGTTGACTTTGTTGTCAGCAGCTGTCTGCTTTCTATTAACATTTGAATCATCTGTCTTGACAGTAACAGAAGACATCCACAAGTTGTGTCTCTATACTGACAGGTCCCAGCAATCTGGCCATTTGCCCTTGTTTTTATAGCTTATCGACTTCCTACGGCAATAAATTCTTATTGTTGAGCAGTTTATTTCACAGTGTGCTTAAATGTACTGTTCCATTCACCTGGCAACAAAATGAACAATGAAGGTTGTAAAATGGCAGGAGAGACACAGACATTGTCATTTAAAGCCAACCATGACAAAATAAAGATGAATAGATACGGTTTGCTATCATAGTGTTTTCATTTTTACAAGAGAACAAAACAAATGTCACAACCCAAACATATCTGTAAAAAAAAAAGAAAAAGAAAAAAGGATGATATCCATCTTGAGAAAATCTTCATGAGCTTCCTCTGATCTACCATGATATAAATGTATAATCGTCAGACAACAATGTGCAGCTTCAGCACCACAGAAATGAAAGTGTAACATCCTTGCACTCATAGTTTCCTCCAGCCCCCTTTGGGAGAAACAGGTGTAGCCACATGAGCACACAAAATTACAACAATTAGCTAAATGTCCTCAAATAAACTTCCCTCAGCAGAAATACAAATTAAAGCACACAGGGGCACAACCGAAAAACACCATCGCCCCAATCCAGCAGCCTGTCTGGTTTAACACGCAGAAAATGAGGCTCTAATAATCTGGATTTGAGGCAAGTGGGGCCGGCTTTTGTCGAAAGAATTCAAATGAATAGGTCTGAATTAATCATTTATCTTTTGTTGATGGATGCACCCCCACTTAGACTCATCACAATAGATGCAGAGCGTTTTGTTCGACCAAATAAATCATTCCCATTGTTTAAGGTACATTGATCAATCTAATGGCTTGTAATAGGCTCCTAATTGCCACAGAGAAGTGCACCCGAATGGAGTCCAGAATTACAGATTCAACTCAAAAAAATTCTCACTTGAATGACAAGGCAGGATCATGTTCCCTCTTCCTTTTGTCCCAAGCAAACATCTGAAAAATCACTTTATTTTTTTATTATTGCTGGGACGAATACATTTCCTTCCATTTAAATTCATGGCAAGATAAATATTTTTTTTAAAAAAAAGGAGCAGTGTATTTACTGGAGCGTGAAGATTCTTATGTAGATTTCTTTGTTAGGACTCAAGCATCATTATTCCAGTGTGAACGACCACACTGCTCCTCATGAAGACACACACATAACCATGTGCACAGTAATATTAACAATTTGACAAATGGACAGAGGAGTGTAACAAATATTTATTATTAATATTAATATAAGAAAAAAGCTGAATCTATTGTCTATTTTTTCTGTTATCAGAATATAATGAAAAGAAACGTCCACAACACTCTGCGCTCATTTTTCTTTTTTATTTAACGGTCGAATTAATTCGACTTCTATGTCGACAATCAACTTTGTTTACGCGGGAACAGAGATTTAATACTGTTAACAGCTCTCTGATAAATTGTCATGATTGCAGAAATGATTCCATTTTCTCGGCGGCCCTCGGTATTTGATGAGACTGATTTGTATTCATCCATCCAAAGGTGGGGTTTAAACGCAACAATAAGGAAAAAAAAGAAAAAAAGAGTATTTGAACAAATTGACTGGCAGCATTCACACTCTATAATGGAGCATTATTTGCCCCATTTTGAATACTGTAATGCACATCTTTCGGTCGAGCCTTTTCTCTAAGGGGGGAAAATTGCTTTAACTTTTAAAAAAAGGGATGATGATTCACGTCAGAGCAGGTCAATTTTACATTGTGCCATTAAAACCTCCCCGGGCGCTTTTAACAAGCCATGGACTGAACTGAGTTGTGATATTAACAGGAAAAAAAGAAAGAAGAAGAAGCAAGACTCGAGTTTTTTGGAGAGAATTGTCGAAACCGACATCACGTTAATTGTGCATGAGTTTGATGAAACGAGTGATTAGGCTGGCATCACGTTTTAACGCCACCGTGGCTCCTGTTGACGCGCTCTGGTGGAGCTGACTGGCGGCCTCACAGCAGCCAGGTGTCCCGCCGGACGCTCAAACTTTTTTTTGTGTGCGCCTATAAAATACTTGTCTATTAAAAAACACCTCCAAA
>OMLP01028066.1:0-13023 GCA_900302685.1 Spondyliosoma cantharus
GCACTAGCCATTTTCGTCTTCTTCTAGTTGTTTTCGGATTCTCCGTCTACTGTCTGTTTGTAAACAGCGCGCAAGCTTAATGCGCATGCTCCGTCTCTTCTTCTCCGTTTTCAGCGCACAAGGTTTGGAAGACATGCAATTCAGCTGCAAGCAATAAAACACTGGTTTATTATTAGGCTATTTATTGGAGGGCAAGTGCAAACTAGAAATACAGGCTACACATCTAAAACTGTGACAAAACCAAGAAATTACTACTGTGACTGTGACTTACTACTGTTAGTAAGAACAGCAATGTTTACAACAGCAAAGTCACAATAAACTGGATCTGGAAGCAGCTGGAGATTTGTGGCAAGACAAACAGCCGACACAGACAGCTGTCATATTAGATTATTCTTAACTCTCATTAACAAGCAGTGAGCTTAACAAGCACAAATGGGCACTCTTCTGAAATATGACTCATATTTAAGCACGTTGAATGAGTGGAATGTGACTTGTTAGCCCCCACAAGGAAGTTATGTTAATGGATTTATAACTCACAAAGGTTCAAGTTGCTCCACTGTCATGTCTCATCTATGTGCGTGGTGGAGTCAGGGGCGCCGCCAGGAATTTTGGGCCCCATGACAAAAAAATCAAATTGGGCCCCTTCTGCGCACCTGTTGTCACCACATCTCTAGGACCTAACTGTCCCATCAAAAGCTTTACATAACTAATTAAAGGCTTGCAACTGTCTTGCTTCTTGTAGTTCAATACTAGTACTAGTACAATATTTACTGCTGGTGATTTGTACATGCAAGTCTGCATACAGTATGCAGATCACTATTTGATACAAGATTAAAAGCCACCATAAAAAATGTGCTAAAGGCCATCTTTTACAGTCTCAATGTATTTTTATTGGAAAATTTCAAAATGGAAAATTCTCTTAACATTAATGAAAGATTTTGAAAAAAGAAAAACAAACAAACTTAAATATATATTAACTTTTCACTTGATTACATACATTAGATACGATAGATTTGTGTGTGTGTGCAAGCTCCTCAAATAAATTGCCCTTCATGATGGGAATAATGAAGTCTGTATCTAATAGATGTCATTCCTTAATTCAATCTAAATGAACATATCAAACTGATTATTTTAATATTGTCTGTAACTTACATGCAGGCTGAGGTAAGCTACTCACTGTTTCCAACTGTCCAGCATCCAGTACAGACAGTAGGTTGTTTTTTTATTTTTATTTATTTCATAATGATCATTATGTGGGAAAATAATTTGTGTTTGAATTTCTGTCCTAAATTAATATTTCATTTTCTTTTTTGTAATGGTAAAAAGAGCAAGAGAGACAGAGAAATACCCACAGACTCCCTGCAATGATGCTAACTGGCATGTCATTTAACACAATATTGCTCACCTTCTTCACTGGGACAGGGAGGGTACAGGTATGGGGAGACTGGGGTGCTGCTGACTCATCTGTTGCTAAGTCTGCTAAAAGGGGCAGGGACAATAATTTAATACGAATATCTTGCTTTCCCCGCACTGATTAAACGTTGATGAAATGTAGGCTAACACTAGTCTGTAGCTAGCTAGCTTATTTCACTATGGACATTAAGCCAACAGATTAATACCACTCACAGACTATAGGCTACCCGCCTTTCTTGGTGAAAAACTGGGTTACAGATTGACACCCTTTCCTTTATCTTTCGCATATCTTTCCGCAGCAGACAGAAAAGTGGCTTTAGGCTCAACACACACACAACACCATATTACGAGGAAATAGGGTTAGGGCTAGGGGTTAGGGGTTTTTATACCGCTGTTTTTTGACATCCCTTTGCACAACAGGAATTTATTTATTCATTAAAAAAACACACAAAAAGAGCACTTTTTAATACGAGGCAAAAGGGGCAGGGGCTCAAGGACCCCTTGGGCCCTATCTGTGCACGTGCCTGGGCAACAGAGTGGTTGGATGAAGGCAGTTGGCGGTTGGTTTGAGTCTGGGCGGTGTGTGGGGGGCCTTTAAGTTAGAGGTTAGAGAAGGAAGAGCAAAGCAGTTGTGCATGCTCCTGGCAACAATTCTAACAATCCAAAAGTAATTTAAATCGTCTTAAATCAGAGTGTTCTTTACTTTGTTATTAACATCTATAGTTATTAATCAAAAGTGTTTTGCATTCACGATCATTTTACCTCCAAACTGGATTCATCTGAAGTACTTAAGTCCTGCAGTATGTTTTGCTTGGTTTGCTGTTAGCTTAAACACACTGCAGGACTCTGCGGCCCATTGGCTACTTAGAGCTAACAGCTAGGAAGCTCCCCTCCCGCCGGTTTAAACACGGATTTGTTGTTCACAGTGTGGCGTCAGGGAAAATAATGTCCCCCCCATCAATTATTTCAACCTTTAATTTTCAGATTTCAGCGCGTCATATTTTCATAGTACTCGGTTTAAGCAGCCAGCCAGTGATCGTAATTACAGCAACAGCATAAAAGACACACTCTGGTGTTGTTGTCAGTGCTCGGTTCAGTTTGTTATTTATTCAGCGATAGTTGTAAATACATACATACAAAAATCACTTTGATCCCGGTTGCCTTCCAGAGGAATATCTCTGTTTGTCCACATTTGGACTCATAAACAATTAAAAGGTGGGAAGAAACGTACAGGCAAGAGGTTTTAATGCTTTGGGTTTTGCATCACATGATGAATCATCATCAACACTACCACTCGCTCACTATGAACTCTCCCTCGATTGGAAATGAAGTGGACTTTGTCGTAGGGTGCTGGTTAAGTCTGTTTTATTTCCAGTCCAACTGATTTGGACATTTGTGTACTGACATACAGCTCCTCCGGGTAATGTTTAGTAAGTTCAGGGTTGCCTGTGTGAAAGATGGTTAATGTCAAGGGCCATGGCCTTAAAATGTGTCATAGTCTGTCTTTATCAGGTCTCTGCAAAAAAATAAATAAAACAGCCACTTTGACAAAATGAGCCTACGTGCAGAATAGGGAGTTAGATGTCATTGTTAATTTACTACATAGCTTCTGATGTGCAGCAGGCTCCTCACCAATTCATAATGTATCATATTGTTTGTACTGTACATAATTTAATAGATATAAATTGCAATATTTATTTATTTTTTTTTTTTTAAAAGCTGTCCTTAAAGGGATATTCCGGCGTAAATTTAATCCATGGTCTAACACACCATGACACAGAGTAAGACCCCCCTCGAGAGATCAGGTTTTCCGACCGCTAGCTTATGTAGTTTTAGTGGAGGACACAACTCACCACTCTCCTCCAGCATCTTGCTCATTGTGGGGATGCCCTGATTACCGATTACCGAGTGCAGTAGAGTTCCGCAGCTCAAGGATGAAAATGTATGATTATTACTCCATGGAAGTGCAATCAAATGCAAAATCAAATACAAATGCAAAGTTCATATGTGTCTTGCCGACCAGTTTATAACAGTTATTATCGAGAGCTGACAGGGAAGAGAACGTAATTGAGCATTTCTAACTGCACTCAGTAATCGGTAATCAGGGCTTCCCCACAACAAGCAAGCTGCTGGAGGAGAGTGGTGAGTTGTGTTCTCTTTTCCGACAAGCTAGCAGATGTTTGATACCTCGAACTATCTGCTGGGACCCTATTTGTACTGTTGCTGAAGTTTGGTGCTGTTCTGAGCGTTATTTGTGGCTGTGAGTGGCTTTTTGATGGCGGTCTCTTGGTGCAGGTATAGACTGCAGTGTATTGTTATCGTGCGGTCTTTTCTGAGGATACTAAAACTACATAAGCCAGCGGTCAGAAAACTTGATCTCTCGAGGCTTACTCGGTGTCATGGTGTGTTAGACCATGGATTAAATTTACGCCGGAATATCCTTTTAAGATTGTAGGAGAGAAAGCGTTCAGTTCCGAGTAGAAAAAATTGGGATGGTGATGCTAGAAATTGGTCCAGAAGGACGGGGGAGGGACACTCTGCTGCTATTGGTTGTGACCTCATCTGTCGTGTACAAAAACAACTAGTCGCAGCAGTTTTTAAGAGACTGTAACAGAGATTTCAGCATTAAAGATTTCAACTGTGTCTGACTGCACACGTTCAAATCAAACATTCTCTGGTTGTGTCAGTGTTTTGGGGTTAAACAAACAGCCAGCAGTTGTGGTGACACACTGGACTGCCAGCTGTACTTTCCTACAACGTTCAAACCCTTGAGAAAACGTTTTCACAAGGAAATGGTCCATATCATGTGTTTGTCTGTCACTACTTCTGGGATACTTAGGCTTAACTTAACACTAATAAAACTTAAAAACATTATAAAATCTGTGAAAATTGGTGCCTGAGTTGCATCAGAGATTTTACTCAGCAGTGTCGCTTGTTTAATGATGTATACATCAACAGTGAAGCGAGTTTAGTGGCAGGAACATTAGTGTTTATTTGCAGTGATCATGCAGTGTTTGTGCGCCCCAAACAGCCACTTACTTGCTGTATACTGTATGCCAGACGTAATTTAATGTTGGCAAGCAACGCCACACACAGGTTGTATGGTGTGTCTGTGTGTGGTTAAATCCAGGACAAATCTCTTTGAATTCAGTAGCTTTCTCACCAAAGACTTCACAAATTCAACATCCAAAGAAGAGAGGTGAAAAGAAGAGAGAGGAGCATAGTAAGTTCCCCCCTCCAGCTCCAGTCAGCAAATAACAATACAGAACACCTCACCCCGAATTTCCACTGGATATGTGTCCGCTGCGTTACGGCTCCGATCCGGTTTTGCTCTGCCGTCTGGCAATCCCCACCGGTTGCGTGTTGAGTCCGCCGGCCGGTGCAGTTCCCACGTGTGATGGTGTCAACACAGAGTGTTTTATTTTGAAAAGTAGCCGGATGTCATATTGTTGTTTCCGTGCTTGACTTCCTGTCTACTCGGTGTTAAATTCAGCTGAATTGCTGTGTCGTGCTGGGCATCCGCCAGAAATAGAAGTCCGGGTGACCTGGTGGAAATTAACACATAGCCTAAGGTGAAACCTATCAGCTCCGCTGGCGTGGCGGAGACGTAACGCAGCGGACACGTATCCAGTGGAAATTGGGGTTCAGTGGATCATTGCTTCAATCAGGTTGATAAACGGGTTAAGATAAATCCACATTTTAATCCCAAAAATGTATAATCTTTGAGCTCTCTATAAACAGTTCTGGATCAGAGCGCAATCTGAACTGACTTGATATGTTAATTCTCCAGAGGGTCTGGATCTAATCCAGATCCATTAGCCAGCTCTAACATCTGAGCTGCAGCCCTTCCCTCCCCTCACAGACTTCATTTTGATAGAGAGCTCTAGTGGCAGAAGTTATTTGTACATTTATGATGAGATGAGATGATAAGCGTTTATTTAGCCTTTGAGGTGCACAGTGCAGTGTAAGTGTCACTGCTAGTTTCTGAGTGACGAAACTGTCATTTTCACACCCAGTTCCCTGTGAACAATTTTTAGACCAAATCTCAGGATTTTTCAGAAGGACAGCTGCTGAACACAAAATAGAGCAACGCCTGCGAACTAGATCAGGACGACAAGTCGAGCTGCACTGATATACACTAATTACATGCCTCGCTGTCCACACTCATCTACCAAAGGCCACCTGTCAAGGCGGTGTATGCAATGTTTTGCTGCTCTAATAGACATTTCAAACGTGAGTTGAAATGACTGAACTATATTACTGTATTAATCTGGACTGTGTTTGAGAGCTTTTGATTTGTAGAAGAACACAGGAAATCAAATTAACATGAACCAATCCTGTTAGTCCTGTCTGTTTACGATGTATTTCACCCACCTGCATCCCACTTTTGATCAGAATGATCATTTTTATGTCATGCCTGATCCACAGACAGAGATCTGCACACACACAGAAGGACACACTTTAGTGCTCCTCCTCTTCAGTTAAATATCAGTGTATTTTCTCATATGCTGTCAAATGAAGTTAATGATGTGGCACAGCAGCCCAGGACCCCTGTTCCTCAGTGAAGACAACTGCCACTGTTTAAATGCTCCAGGTCCTCCGAAAGGAAATGGGAGATTTCACCCTGATAAGGCCTGTCACAATAATCAATAAATCAGTTAATCTTACGATAAATAAAAATGAGCTCAATAATTTTGCCGGCCTTGATAATTTCCATTTGCATGCTTGTTTGTTATCCTCGTGTCTCTCATGTGAATACTCTTATCAGTCACGCATTAGGCGAGTTCAAGATCACTAAATCGTGATGCATACTGGTTATGTGTCCATGATGACGTGAATGGGAGTGGTTTGTGTTCCACATTCGATGTCACATGACCTTAAGTTATCGCGGGAGCAAGCAGGCTGCAGAGCAGTTGCTCTCCAGGTACTGCGCGAGTCTAGACCCACCTTCATCACGTCAGGACTTTGCCCTAATTGGCTTTTATCTAGGCTGACGTATATGATGTGTGTTTCGAGGAATTTCCATATCCATAAGCGCCTGTGGCACTTTTCTACTCAAATATCACACACTGTCAGATAAGTAGCAGCCGTATGGCCGCACCTATGGGATAGTCAACATGAATAAACCTATAAAATCCTTCATGCAACGCAACGACCCTGAAAGATCAGAATCAGAATCAAGATCCTTTTATTGTCATTGCACAGTGTACAACGAAATTTAATGTTCACACAACATAAATAGAGTAAGAAGAACAAGTAAAAAGTACAAGGCATTAGTGCAATGTAAATATATTTAAAATAATTATTTGTACAGTGTTACAATGTGATGATGACGTCGTCAATAAATTGCTCAGTTCTGTCACCTTACTTGTGGTGATGATGGAACACAGGTTCAACTCCAGTGTTATCTGTACTATCCACTCTTATTAGCCCTTTCTGTTCCCGTCACGTTAGAGAGTGTCCACCTTCATAGGAGCGTTTGTATCCCCGCCCCTGCAGTCGCCAGCAGATCTTGCTGTTGCAGGCGGTCAGCTGGAGTTCAACTTGAATGCGCCTTTTGTCTCTGTGTGGGGAGGCGAGGCCCTGCCCCTGACTTAACACAGAGTGCAGCATGCGAGCCCCGTGAGGAGAAGCAAGCCAGAGGTAAAAGTTCAAGCTAAAGTTGTTCTGAGCGCGGAAGGAGAAGGTTTCACTTTAAGCGAGCAATGGCGAAACGAATTCCCGCGATTCCACCAGATACTTGTCCGCTGCGTCACGACTCCGCCACGCCAGCAGAGCTGATAGGTTTCACTAACCCCCAATTTCCACTGGATACGTGTACGCTGCGTTACGTCTCCGCCATGCCAGCGGAGCTGATAGGTTTCACTTTAGTCTATGTGTTAATTTCCAACAGGTCCGCTGCGCTGCGTATCTGCTCCATCCCAGCTCCGGCAGTTCGGAGCCCTCCGGCAAAGATACGCAGGACTTCTATTTCTGGCAGATGACGGAGCACGACGCAGCAATTCAGCTGAATTTAGCACCGAGCATACAGGAAAAAAAAAAGGAGACAAACAAGCTCTTCTGTCAGGAACACTTTGTGTTGTTCTTTTCATAACACATACCTATAACTGTGGTACTGCAAAACCGGATCGGAGTCCTTTTTATTTATTGTTCTGGTTGTTTTGTGTATTTATTTTGGATATTTAAAATGTCTTCTTCACATTCCAATTCCAATGTTAAATATTCTTTGGAAATAAGAGTTTATTGATCTTTGAAAGAGTGTACTTGCATTATTATGCCATTATCATTATATTAGTTAAAAAATGCTCTCAAAACGACGATATTATCGTTTATCGCGATAATTTCTGGGACAATTTATCGTCCAGCAAAATTTGTTATCGTGACAAGCCTACCACCAACGCCTCTAATACTCATTAATTAACACTTCACATCTTGTTGGTATCTAAAAAAGCGTTTGTTGCTTGTTGCATTTGTTCATGTGCAATTTTTTCATCTTAAAAGTCCACTTTCCACCAACATCCCAGCAGAAGTCAGTTTAAGAAATGCAGTCATTGGTATGAAATGTAATATGTGTGGGTGTTGTTGCATAACATGTCTGTGATGTCTTTGGACTGTTCACTAGAACAGAGCAGAGGCTCAGACTCAGATGGGAGTCACGCCTTCAACAGGAGTTGATTAGCACAGAAGAGTCTTTCTATACTGGGATTGTTTCCCAGTATTTCCCAAAGTGTCACCTTAAGGTCTGTGTTTTACTCCAGAGGGTAAGGGAGTCTAAATCAGACACTGTAGCCAATAGAGCTCTTTGGGTCAGGGGGATTAGACAATAGGAAGCACAGTGAGAGGAACAAAAAGAAGTGAGGGGGAGGAAAGTCTACCATCTGGAGGAAGAAGCAAACACTCAACTGTTTGTTCATGAAATGACGGACATGTTTTGAAAGGACCCCAAGATAGGAATGGCTTCATTTAGCTTTCCATCTTCTTTTAGTGCTCATCAGAAATGAAGTAGTGGAGCTACAAAATCCCTCATTAAACTGAACTTTGGTTCAGTCCAGAGCTTCTTCACTTAGTGTCCTCTTGATTCCAGGTGTCTCTGTTTGTATAGTCCAGGCATTTCTAGAGCTTACCCGAGCACATGTGTCCTAAGTGTGCAAGTTTAAAACTCACTTTTCATTTTATCGGCACGCCTGCAGACTTCGTCTCTCCATGCCTCTAACCCCCGGCTCTCTGAAGGCAGGCCCCAGGGGAGGCATAATCTCCCAGCCTTTTCATGCTCTCTGCATGGCGCCTGAGAGCAGAGGGGAGAGGAGGGTCTAGCAGACCATTTATCTGCCTCCGCACAAGAGCTGCAGTATTGTGTGGAGCAGGTGCTGCCACGGCATTCCTCCCCTTTAAATAATGTGGAAAGGACACTCAAGGGATGTTTGGGACCCGTGGCATTCTGCTGCTGCTGCCTTACTGTTGTTCTTGAACAGCCTTCAAAAACTTGCACTGCCAAGTGGGCTCATTTTCACATTGAACGGCTGCCCTCCTCTCCCTCTCTCTGGTTTTTGAGGTATGCTGACATCAGCAGAAACACACACAAAATATCTTATAAACTTATGCCACCCACCCATTTTGGACTTTTCTTCCTGTATATTCCCCTCTACTTTTAATACCCTCGTCCGTTTGGGGGTTTCTTTGCACTTTGCTTGAGAAGGAAAGCTTAAGTACCCTCTGTAAATATTACAGTCTTTGGGTTTTGGATCAAGTCCGCAGCTCGTGCTAAGCAATATCCACATCTCTGGAGCTGCTTTATTTGTATCCCAGACAGCAAGTCATTGCACGGGTGTGACCCAAGAGGACTTGATTAATAACTGTCAGCTATGTAAACATGACCCCTTACCCCATCTCCGTCATGCCACAGGGCAACTACAAGCGGCAAGCTTCAAGTTCAAGCTCAGGTTTACAGCGTGCCTTCTTTTTTAACCTCCACAGAGAGAGGAGACTGTCATTGAATGATGACACCTGAAAGAGGAAACTGCTCCTCAGGGAGTGGAGGAGGGGGCAGCAGTGTGTTGATGGAAAGTTCACTTCAGAGCTGCACTGTGATAAACACAGGGACGACTCCGGGTGTCCTGGCTCTAACAGCAAACAGCTGGACTACCCCCCACAGGCCAAAGGAACAGCTTTAGGCTTTTGCTAATAGGGCATAACACAGGATCCTATTAATTAGAAATGCCCTAACAGAGCACAATAGAGCTCCCCATGTATACCTTTACTCCTGTGTGTGATAATTGGCTACAAAATACTTCAATAGAAATTACACTGTACAGTGAGTGCATTTTTTCCTTTAGGAGCTAAAATATCAAGATACTGATCTAAGAACAATAAGAAAAGGTCTTCTTTGTGAAGAATAATGTCAAACACAGTGACAAGCAATACGGAGAAAGTAATACTTGGATTTTTAAGTATTCATGTCAGGGTTTTATGTTATTGTAAACTAAGATCCTTCTGAGGCTCAGTTTAATTTTGGCCACAGATAAGCCAAGATTTTATACAGGAACCTGATAAAAGAGAAGAAAAACTCCATACAGGCAGGACAGGAAAGGTTAAATTGATTATCTATCTGCTCCAATTGCAGAAAACTATGAGGAATGGACCGTGAAATTCTGCCCTGATTCTGCAGCCAGTTTATGAACTTATAAAATCTGGTTTTGTGTATGTCTTCTTTGTTCGTAATGGCAAGCAGCGAAAAATGCTAAATGCTCTCCATGTTAGGAGCATGTTATAGCAGCTCTGATCTTTTGGGGGTAGAAGAACCACAAAATAAGCCGACAGTGCTGCAATATTCACCGTAGAAAGGTTGTTGTCATGCTTGTATTATAGCAACCGGTTATCACTCTAATAGACCCGCCGGTGCACTGCGCACAGTTTCATCCCGTCATCAACTTCGAAATAAGAAACATGCTATGTCCAGTTACATTTTCAAAATGAAAGCGCTGAAACAACTTGGTTAGGTTTAAGAAAAAAGATAATGGTTTGGCATAAAAAAAACTACTTTGTAAAAACAGTCACCGTTGAGTCTTGGCTCAGGTGCCTGGGTGAAAGTCCTATGAATAAATCACCCAGCCATATCTGATCTCTTCCTGACACCTAGACAAGGCAACCTGTCAACCTCACACACTGACCTCTCGGCAGGTCTGTTACACGCTTTGACATGACACTGGGCTGAATATAGAAGTAGATACCGAACAGAGTCAATGAGAATTGCTCACCAGGCGCATGCGTGGACTTTTACATGAAGTTCAACTTCACATTGCGATGGTAAATGGTCAATGGACTTGCATTTCTGGAGCGCTTTTCCAGTCTACTGATAGCTCAAAGTGCTCTACAACATTTGTCACATTCACTCATTCACACACTGAGCTTTTGCAGAGGCTGCCATGCAAGGTAGTGGCCTGAAGCAATTTGGGGTTTAGTATGTCACTCAAGGATACCTCGACATGCAGGCAGGGGAGCCGTGGAATTGACCCAGCAACCTTCCGATTGCTGGACGACCCACTCTACCTCCTGAGCCACAGCCACCCCGCATTGAGACGTTTTTTAAAATCACTTTTCTGAGCTAAATGAAAGTTTTACAAATATAAAAAACTTCCATGGATAATACCATCACAATAGAAGGAGTCATAATTGAACTTGTTTGTGGTTCAAGGTGTCCTGTCACAGTTTTACAGACATCTTTTAGGTGCTTTCTGCGGAAAATCTTTCTTAGGGCGCAGAGGAATTTTTCAAGGAAATACCACTGAGCAAAACTGGAAGCAATGCAGGATAGACGCTGCCCTGCCCACGTCTGAATAGCATATTCATGTTTTTTGTGGCTCGTGTAGCATGTTCTGTTTAGTAGTCCAGCAGACATGAAGCAAGATCAGGATTCATTTGAATTTCTACCTAATGCACATTATGCAATTATTTACCCTCCTCTGGCTTTGTTTTGGTCTCCACCGCTTGCTGAGAAAGAAATCAGCTTAGAAAACTGTCCTTAAATGCTAGTCGCTCTCTTGTAACTAACTGTTTACTGTGTGGTGTGGTTCAGGTAGTGTCCAGCTGGTATACTAGCTGTTCTGCTACTGCTGGACATAGGCTTAGAGAGTGCTGTGACTAATCCATACTGAAAATATGCCATGAAACAAAGGAAAAGAAAAAAGGCTACAAAAAAAAAGGCTACAAAAAGCTGCATTAGCATTGATTTACAATTATGTGTCCACCTTTTGTCTTTGTTTTGGTCTCCACCAACTCCTTAGAAATATCTAGCAGCTAAGTGCTACAGTTACAAATGTCTAACTTTGTCTGCCATTTGTTACTGGGCAGGAGGTGTAGAGTGGGATTAACTGAGACTTTCCACTGAAAACAGCTGGAAAAATTGTCAACAAGAGCAGCAAGACCAAATCAAACAGTAAAAGCAAATGAAGAGATGAGTTGAACTGCAAAATCGGGTGATCATCACTATGAGCGACTCCTTTCACATTTCAGACATTTGAATTAGTGTATAGTGCGAACACATGCCATCAAGATCTATTCTTGTTGAAAAACTGAAAAGCTAAATTTCCTCTTTGAAGTCTGCAGTGTATTTCAAGCTCTCTATTTTTCCCTCTCAGCAAAAGAAACAAATTAATACTTTCGTTTTGGCTGGTCAATCACACCCATGCTGCTTTTGAATTTGGTCCATTGGCGAGACCCAATGAAAAACTGATCACATTTTGCACATGTCTGCTGCATCCCGCAGTCTGACCACTATCCAGGATGCCTGTCTGGACTACTTTCAGGTGTCTGCATTCATCCAGTTGGAATTCCCATGCTCAGTCATCGGCCAAACACTTCAGGGTACCTTATCACTGTCAAGCCATGTGATGTGAAACCATCCTTTAACAGTGTAAATCTTCAGCCTCAAAAGTGACAGATTTGTTGGAGTCCCTTGTTTTGTTTCTGCAGGACACAAAAGCCATTTTCTGAACCACTATGCATGTCAAAAGGCCCAAGCCAGAAGCTGTGGCCTTGCTACAGTATTCAGTGGACACAGGCTGCGGCCTTCTTCCAACCACTGTCAATTAAAGTGCAATTAGTCACACCGAAGCCTTCATTTGAAAAAGCCTTCCACCAGTGCATTTCACAGTCTCAGCGTCTCCACAGCAACCAGCAAAGTTTTGTGTGTTTTCATGTCCGTGCACCAGTTCCATGTTGGTCTGACTGCAGCTGCTGGCCCTCGTGAACTACCTCCTTCTTTCCTCCACCGCGGCCCCTGCTAACTTAAACACGGCTCTCTGATTGATTGCCTGAAATTATGCTGCAATTACTGACCCTCAGTGAAGTCAGCCGTTTCTCCCCAGTTCTGTACAAAGAAACCTAAAGCAGTACACAGATGCAAAGTATAATGTTGTCTTACAGCATAGTCTGCCTCGTGCCAACAGGATATAAGCAGGAGTGTTCCATGACTTTTTTTTTTTTTTTCAGAGTCAGGCTGTAGAAAACCTTTTTTTTTTTTTTTTTTTTTTTCTGAGATTTTTTTTTTTTTTTTTTTTGTATCACTCAGCAGATAACATTGTTTCCTCTACTGTTGTAGAAACACTAACCCCG
>OMLP01028066.1:22274-35682 GCA_900302685.1 Spondyliosoma cantharus
CCGAATTGGGAAAAAAATAACTTCCAATGTATGCTGTCTGATTGGCTGGTGTGTCTCTACCTGCCAGAGAGTTAAAATGTGACTGAGCATGAACAGCAGGCTGAACTTTTGACAGAGGGAGTATGTTGGCCCATTTTGCTGCTCATTATTCATATGTGTGTGTGTATATAACTTGATCAGGCTATAATAAAAACAACTGGTTTTCAAATTAGGTCTGTGTATTCCTGATACACCGAGAGAATGAGCTCATAGTGATCACTACAAACTGAGCTGAACATCTCCCAAGTCCTCTCAGCACAGTACGCAGTACAGCTGTCTGTGTATTGTGCTACATTTGTATAGTGTAAGCATCTTTGTTACATTACTTGCAGGAATAAGAAAAAAGTTAGATACACTGGATATTATTTGATCTTTTCCACCATTATTACCTGCATTCCAAATATTGTGTGTGTGTGGTTTAGGTGCCCTAAATACTCCTATATTTTCTAGTGAGACATTGCCACCCCAAAATGATCACATAACCATCCTGGCCACCCCACAGAAATGTTCCTGGCTCCGCCACTGCCTGGGTTGCCTAGCGACGGGACTCACACACAACTCACACTAGCTCACCTGTGTTAAACCCATCCGCGCGCGCTCTCTTTTCTCGCTAAATTAACGTACGCCGGTGGATTGTGTCGTTGTGTTTTAATGTTTGAACATTAGAAAACGGCAAATTCCACTAAATAATGGCTACTGTTGTTGCACAGTCCCATTTCATCTTCGGTCTGCGGGCGGGCGTGAGGAACAATTTGTGTTTCTTCGATGAGCAAACTGTTGTTTTCCCCAGCGGAAACAACTGCGTGTGCTACGACACCGTCCAAAGGACCCAGAGGTTCATACAAGGTGAGTGTTGGTCAACTTCTTTGAAACTTTCCAACTCATATTTAAGGGGTTAAAGTAACGTTACCTTGCTAGTGTTGATTCCATAATTGTGGAATTAAAAAAAAAAACGAAATTCCTCTTATTATTTTTTGTGTCCGTCATTTCCACTCGTGCGGTCTCCACAGGCTCAGAGAAAAGCCAGGGCATGCGCGCGCTGGCCATCAGTGCCAATCGGCGCTACCTGGCAGTGTCGGAGTGCGGCGACAGAGCCTCCATCACGGTGTTCGACCTGCAGCATGAGCAGGGCAGGAAGAGAAAGGTCCTGACCGCAGCTGACACGCCTGCTCAAGAGTTTGTGTGCATGGCTTTCTCTCCCGACTCCAAGTACCTAATCGGCCAAACAGGTGGTCCGGAGTGGATGCTAATCTTCTGGCTGTGGGAAAAACAGAAGGTCCTGGCAACAGTGAAGACCACTAACTCAAATAATCCCGTCGTCCAGGTGAGTCAGCTGCGCTGTATCAATGCAGCCACAGCTCCTGTGAGCGTCAATCTCACATGCCCCGAGCGGTCCATATTATTTTTGCTGGTGTCCCATTCAGGTCAGCTTCAACCCTTACAACAACACACAGCTGTGTGTGTGTGGGACGGGCGTGTTCAAGCTGTTCCGCTACACAGAGGGAGCGCTGAAACAGAGCAGCTTCGCCAAGGTGGAGTCCGTCAACTTCCTGTGTCACACCTGGATGAAGGGCGAGCGAGTCATCGCCGGGACAGACACCGGCAGGCTGTTGGTGTTCGAGTCTGGTGACCTGCGCAGAGAGATCAGCACGACTTCTACAGCCGTGCGGGAGCAGTTTGACAGGTCAGAGGGTGGAGCACAGGAATGCTGTGACAGCATCGCTCATTCACAGGTTGTTTTATAAGCTCATAGGTCACATACAGTAAATGTGGAGCATAGGCAAGAAGCAAGTTTAGGTTAGCTGTGGTGAAAGTCAATTACTGGAAAAATCACTTTGTGGTAAATTTACTCAAACGTATTGTGTGGAGAATTGAAAAGTAAACATCATTTACTTTGCTGAAGCAAAATACAGTGTCGTCACATTTGGTAAAGGGTGCATGCATCAGATCGGCAATACGTCATCCTTCGACTTTCTATACTCAGACCTTATTATCCCAAGGAAAATCTGCTTCACTGCACCCACCGTACCCGTCAGACAGACATACACACAGCTGGCATTATACAAAAACAGTACATAGAACAGCACGCTGTAAGAAACACACAGCACCAAGTTCTCCAGAGTAGGCTCTCATCGCCATGCCTCCATTTGTGCTAAAACAGTTCCCTTTCCTGCGTTCTGTAGATCGCAACAGTGTGAGCACTTCAGACACAATGCCGTAGAGTTTCTGTGCACTAACAGAAAAAAATGACTTCCTAATTCAGTAATCTCCATTCAGTAAAATGCATATATGTATAATCTTTGCCATACACTCAGTTGTCTGTTCATGTACTTATATTAAACATGACCTAGAATTAAACTAAAATGGAAGGGAGATTCAAAAAGTAAATGTCACTGTGTTGAAGTACATCTTAAAGATGAAGCATGACTGCACAAAAACAAAACTCAAAACTGCTCAAAAACTTTTCTGGATTTTAGTCTGATCATTTTCACTGACTTTAAGTCCAGTCTCTAACCCTGTTGAGAAACTTTAGGATCATCAATACAAGATCTTGGCGAAAATGTGAAATGCAACTCTGGCGGGAAAATAAATGTTGTGACTTTGCATAAGCTTATCCAAACGATGCCACAGTGAATGTGTGCCGTAATCAAAGCTGAGGGCGGGCCAACGAAATATTTGAAAGTATGACTTTGGCTGGGCAGTGTAACTGAAGATTGATCAAGTGAATCTTTTCGATATATCTAGCATGTTCCATGGTGGGCAAAGTGGACACAGATGACGTTGTGTCTTAATTTAACGTATTTTAACAATGGTTTTCTATTTGTTTCATTTCGTACAGCTATTTTACATTTAAGTCAAGGATGAGTCTGGTTTGTGGCAGCTGAAGTTCCTGGATGTGCCCATCTGATGAATAATAACTCGTTTAGACTTTACAAAGAAACGTTAAGTATTTAGACTTGACACAGGACTTCAGAGTCGAGACTTGAGACCAAGTGGCAATAATGATTCTATTGGCTGTCAACTATTAAAATGATCTCTGACTACTTTAATTCGTTAATTCACTTCACAGACAATATGAGATGAAGAAGGTCAAAGACGCTGACATGGACAAAGACCCCAATGTGCCTCGCATCACGGCAATTCTGTCCTACTCCAAGGGCTTTGCGAGCTCTTTGGGCGCCGGCACAGTCTGTCTTTTTGAAAAGCAAGAGGAGGACAATTACAGAAGAGTCAGGGAGATACGGGTAACATATGTTAATGCGGGAAACAGTGGCGCTGCAGGCTCTGTGTGGGTTTCAGAGTGATCACGTGTGCGTTCTTTTCCGTCAGATCCCTTCAGACCCACACAGCAGCGAGCTGAGCCAGGCTGAGAGCCAGAAGATTGACACCATGTGCATCAGTCCAGCAGAGGAGACTCTGGCCATCAGCACAGACGGAGGACAGCTGTACAGCTGCAGCCTGTCCTCTGTGGACACGAACAAGGTAGAGCAGCCACTTCTACCAGCCTGATGGTTTTAGGTCGGTGCTGTGTTGTAAAAAACATGCAGCCCACTCATGTATTTCAGTGGGACACAGGTACAGTCGAGTGCCAGTGCAGAGGGTTTGAGCAAAAAAACGCAGGGTTGTCCCCGGTCTTCCTCCGCTGTCCTTCTTTTGCTCATGTTTTAGACACTAAAACATGCAGATCATAATGATGTTCGTCCCTCTGTCTATCAGGAGGAACACGCACATTTTGAGTTCCTGTCGCAGTCCTTCCACTCTAAGTCCATCACCGGTTTGTCCATCTGCATTCAGAAGCCCCTCATAGCCACCTGCTCTCTCGACCACTCTGTCCGCATCTGGAACTATGAAACAAAGTAAGAGGCGAAATCGCACCCAAGCCCTTTGCTCTGTTGTCTGATGTCAATTTATGAACTGTATTGACTTCATTTCTCCTCACACACACCTGCACATACAAAGTGGGCTGATGTGTTTTAGACCGCATGTTAAAGTTGGCTCGTTCCGCTTCAGAGGCCCAGTGATCGAACACTGCTGCTAATAAAAAAAAGCATTTGGGAAAGTGTCTGATCAAGTTGCTTTCAGCGTTATTTATGTACTCAGACACCAGATGGTAGTTAACACAGTGCCTACGTAAGTCTAGCATGTTGAGGACCATCGTGTCTCTTCGTTGCCTCTGCCTGTGAATTGTCCCCAGAGTGTTGGAGCTGTACAAAGAGTTCCAGGAGGAGGCGTACAGCATTGCTCTGCACCCCACCGGCCTCTTTATCCTGGTGGGCTTTTCAGACAAACTCAGGCTGATGAACCTGCTCATCGACGACATCCGCACCGTCAAGGAGTTCACTGTGCGCGGCTGCAGAGACGTGGGTTCGCTCAGAATGTCTGAATTGCTGATGTCACAGTCGCACGATTCACTTTTCAGCCATTTTTTATCGACTTCTCTCTCCGCGCCTCAGTGTGCTTTTAGCCACGGTGGCCACATGTTTGCAGCTGTCAATGGGAATGTCATCCACATCTACTCTGTCACTTCTTTTGAGAACATCCTCAGCCTGAAGGGCCACAATGGAAAGGTGAGTCAGGTCATGTTTGTCAAACCATTGGACAGTGGTAAGAATGCTTCAAAAACCTGTAGTACAAATCCATTGTGAACTTCTTTGCAGGTGCGTGGCATTGAATGGAGCCTGGACGACGGCCGGCTGGTGTCGTGTGGGATGGAGGGCGCGGTGTACGAGTGGAACACACAGTCTGGCAAGCGCGTCTCTGAGAGCGTCCTCAACTCGTGCAGCTACACAGATGTTGCCTTCTCTTCAGACTGCAAGAGCATCCTGGCTGTGGGGACAGACCTTACACTGAAGGAAATCCAGGACTGTCAGGTCAGTACTGAATGATTCGGAGTGCAATGAGCTTAGAATATTGTTAATAGAGGAGGGACATTTTAGGATGTGAGACCTTTTTTTTTTTTTTTAACCTGCATTTTCCCTAAAGCGGCTGCCAGCTCAAAACGTCTGCATTCATATTTCCATCTTTCATGCAAAGTGCAGAATGGTTTTACCTCCTCAGCAATCTATGAATGGAAAAGATGCTGTTTGCTCAAGGTGCTCACAAAGCTACTGAAAACACAGTGTTTAAATCTAATTCATCAGTATTTAATGTTTGGCAAGAGGTAACGAGTTGTTTTTGCTTGTCTTAAAGTGTCAAAAGCCAAAGTGTTTGGGAGCCAGCGGTTAATGCTGGTGACTTACATTTTTTAAATTGAAAATAAAAAATATCATACTCATCTACTCATGCTCATATGTACTGATTTATATTTCTGCCAGGAGCGCTGCAACATCACATATTAAAATGCAAATGCCACAAACCAAATATTTCAACTGTGAAATTGTATCCATTGCTAAGAAGATGGAAAGAACAAGGAATTTATTGGGTAACTTAATCAGTCAAAGCCATAACCCTCTTTTTGGAATAGCATAATCTGATGTTTTTTTATTAGTGCAATATATCAAATATGTACTGTTATTTGTCAACAAAATGAAACTTTAAGAAAGTTAATAATCACTTATTAATAATCATCATTGTTGTAATTGTGCTAATGGAAGTGCAGGATTATGTTCTGTCTTGTACATGTTGGTCATTGACTCCACAGGTCCTGAGGGAGGTTCCTCCTGACGAGGCAGCTCACACTGCTGTGGCAGTGTCTCACTCTGGGAGAGTTGTGTTCACCGGGACGTCCAGCGGAACTATCAGAGCCGTTAAATACCCGTTACCGCTCCAGAAGGACTGGATCATGTACCAGGCCCACTGTGGCCCCGTCACCAAGGTTGATGCACAAACTAACCTGGCAGAGAGGCAGAAATCCTTCACCATTAAATGGGAAAAGGAATAATGATACATTTTAGAACTAGAAGTGATCCCTCGTGTCGACCTTCATACAACTAAAATATGAGTCCGCCGGCTAACTTTGTCCTCAGATGGCGATCACGTTTGACCATCAGTTCCTGCTGACGGTGTCCGAAGACGGCTGCCTGCTGATGTGGAAGATCATCGATAAGGAAGGCAGAGGACTGATGAGCAACAGGCAGATCGTCCACACTGAAGAGATCCTCGTCACCAAGTCAGACCTGGAGGAGAAGGTCTGTGTGTGTGTTTGCATTAGCCATTAGACTTTAATCACAGAGCAATATGTGACTAACACATAGGAACATGCATCACGCGTATTCAGCCCTGCATTCCTGTCTGTGTGTGTGTGTGTGTGTGTGTGTGTTGCAGACACAGAACATGCTGGAGCTGAAGATGCGTTTGGAGGAGTTGCAGATGGAGAACGAGTACCAGCTCCGCCTGAAGGACATGAACTACAATGAGAAGATGAAAGAGCTTTCGGACAAGTTTACCCAGCAAATAGAATCTTTAAAATCACACCAACAGGTCTGCCGATCACCTACTAGAGAGCTCTACTCCAAATATGCTCAAGCTCACCTCAGTGTGTGGTAGAAAATGTCTTCCAGAAACCAACCATGTCTATTTCATTACTGTGTCTCGTTTTCTTGCATTAACATTACTTGATTACTTTCTAGTCGCATGTTTTTAAAAGAATTAAGCAAAAAAATCAACACCCTGTTTACCTTTGCCTTTGAATGAATTGTACAAACTCAAAGCCTTGATTGTCTATTCATAACATCTATTTTACCTTTAGGCCATGAAGATTGAAATAGAGAAGCAGGAGTGCGAGCACCAGAAGAGTTCTGCAGAGGTCACGCTGAAACACTCGAAAGAGCTGAAGGATTTAGGTAAGTAGAGGACAGGATCACAATGTGTCTGTGTTTCTACAAGGATCAGTCAGTCCGTTTGTCTGTCTATCAATCAATTCATCAATCAAACACAGAGCTGTCCTGCAGCCAGAAGCTGATGGTGGAGCACGAGAGGTACCAAGACCTTCAACGAAACTATGAAAGAATGCAAGAAGACTATGAGATGCGGTTGAAGGCTGCAGAGGAGAGCAGAGTCCAAGGCCTGAAGGAGCAGACGCAGCTCTATGAGGCCAAGCTGCAGGAGAAGGCTCAGCTGCTGGCTCAGGTTGGTCGGGAGGAGCTGATAATGACGTCCAAAGGACAGGGACACTGCGCGGAACCAGTGAGTTCTCACGTAAACTTTCATTTGTGCAGTGTCAGGAGGATGCACAGCAGCAGATCTGCGATTTTAAAGAGATCATAAAGCAAGCAGAGCAGGACGAGGAGAGGAAGATCCACGACATCCAAATCAAGTATGAGAAGAAACTCCACACTGAGAAGGAGACCAACGTGAACCTGAAAGGAGAAACGAGCATCATGACACAAAAGGTGAGCAAATTATTTTTTTTGGATGGATTTCTCCCCGTCTGTCTCTCATGTAATCTCCTGCTCTGTGTGCATTTTTTTCTTCCTGTTCGGTGGGCGATCGATCGCAGTTCTACAGTCTGCAGAGACAGATTGATGACAGGTGCACGGACATAAGCAAGCTGAAGCAGGAGCGGCAGAGGCTGCTGGGGTTGATCCGCTCCCTGGAGAGTGACATCGAGGACCTGAAGCGGCAGATCTCTGGACACGAAAAGACCAACCAGGACAAGGTGGCTGAGATCAGGACTTCAACCTTCTACATTCAAAATGATTAGACTAAAATGCAGAAAGGTTTTGAATTGTTTTTGTGCAGTCATGATTAATCTTTAAGCTGTAGTTCAACACAGTGACGTTTACTTTTTTAATCCCTGTTCTATTTTAGTTTCAATGTATTAATGGTTTTAGTCATTTTCAAGCACAAACACTTTCACACAGGATTTCCAGGATGTTTCTTTGTCATTTATGACAGTAAATGAAGAGTCTTTGGATTTTGGACTCTTGGTTGGACATAATCAAGCAACTGGAAGATATCACTTTGATGATCAGTTTTCACAATGTTCTGACTTTTTTTTTAGAATAAGCAATCATTCAATTAATAGTGAAAATAATCAGCAAATTAATCTACACTGCCCGGCCAAAAACAAAGTCACACACTCTTTCCTGGATCCTTTCATGTTTTAATAATACGTTCGACAGTAGTTTCTGCATCTCCTTAGCTGTTTTCTTTGCTTGATGCATTGACCCTTCTGAAACAGAGCAACATCTTTTCCACGGTCACAGGATTATGTCTTCTAACATGGTTGTTTAAGAAATGAGAAGCTACTCACTGCATCAGTGAGGGTTGAATAACTCGTTGTCAGCTGAAACATATTCATCACCGCAGTAATTATCCAATGGAAGGCTTTTTTACCTATTTGCTAAGTTAAATCCAGGTGTTGACTTTTTCTTTGGCCAGGCGGTGTACAATGAAAGTAACTGTTAGCTGCAACCCAAACATAAACACATAGAAATGAGATCATGAGATCCTAATGGCAGGTTTTTGGATCCTGGAGAGGCTCTTTAAATTAGATATTATATCAGTTAATTTGCACTAACATGACTGCTTTTGGGTTGCGGGAAAGATACCTCGTTAAGGTTTTTTTCTCAGACTGGAGATCATGTCCTGCTGCAGTATTGAATATTGTTAATTATCAATGAGCAAGTCAATACAGAAACAAAACAAAAAACTTGTTGAAAAACCTTTGAATTCCCTTCACACGCAGGATAAGACCATCTCCAGCTTGAAGAAGAAGAACCAGGAACTTGAGAAGCTGAGGTTTGTTCTTGACTTCCAGTTGAATGAGTTGAAGAAACAGACTGAGCCTCAACAAGACGACATCAGTGAGAAGAAGGAGCACATCCAAAAGGTCTCTGTTTATTTTTATTCATTAAAGTATTCACAAAAACAATGAACACTTCAACAATTTACATTAGAGTCAAGAAGCTGTTTTTATCTTTTTTTAGTTGTACGTAGTCAAGTCAAAGATACTAATGGAAAGATAATGAGCTGTTTTAAAATGCAGTTCATCCTGTTTTGATCATAGTATTGAAACACAACGATGACATATGTTGAAATAAAGGAAATCTCCAGTATCAACATTTAAAACCACACGTAGACACAGGCGGTGTCTCCGATGTCTGCATTAGAAACGGCTCATCTCAGTTCTGTATGCCGGTATGGTAAACCTTTGGCTTGTAAGGATAAAGCATCTCTGGTGTTGATGTGCTGTTTCCACTGTTTAACAGCTGGAGGAGGAGCTGGTGCAAATGGACAAGAGCAACACTCAGCTGAGGCTCACGGTCTCTGACCTGAGACTCAAAGTGAAGGCCAGAAACAAGGAGGTGCATAAGGAGATGCAGAAAGTGAGCACACACCGAGCACCTGTCTTCTACACTGCAGCAACATACTATGATTACAGTGCACACGCCGTATGTGACAGTTTTCCAGCTTTTAAACGCTTTGATTAGATGACAGGAGTGTGTCGTCGAGCTGGTGTGTGACAGATGTTCTCGTTGAATTAAACGCTGACAGGTGTTTAATTTACATGTTCACATTTTTGTGTTGTTCTGTAGCACTCAATTTGCCGTTCTTTCACATCACAGAAAATATGGCCAACTGTAGCCCCATTCACACCGCCTCTGATCTGCCAACAGATGTAGTGACAGCCGCAGCGAATCCACCTACAGTGTTTATAGGAGGGGAACGGAACCTTTTCACAGCAGACATTTTGACACACCAAAGAGGGAGAAGCAGCGGTCTACATAATAACATTACTGTGGGCGTGCACAATACCAGAAAAATGGGATAAGATGAACATAAATTCCTCAAAATACTTACATTAAAACAAGATCTTAAAAACAATACTGATATGCCCATATATAGGCATACGTAAATCCCCTCCTTCTGATAGGGGACTGAAACATTAGGTTCGGCTTAACTAAACATTGTATTTATGAAATAGCTCAAACAAATGTGAACCTTTCACATCTTCTCTGTTGCCAGGTGAGAGATTTGGAGACACATCTGCAGCGGCTCAGGTCAGACCTCCATAATTGTGTGGGCTTCATACAGGAGCCGATGAAACTAAGGGACAGTGTGCAGATGATCTATTCCCGCTACGTGCCGCAAGCTAATAGGGTGAGTGGTTCCCGTGGCGTAGTCGATGCTGAGAGTTCATTGCACCAGCAACCACTCGCTGTGATTGAGCTGTATGAGGTTTCATTTCCAGCTGGAGTCATTCTCACTTCAACCCTACTCACAAAGTTTACATACACTGTAAAAAATGCAGGGAATATACAAGTGTGTGTGTGTGTGTGCTGTTTCGAAGGTGGAGTCTAGCATGGATGAGGATATTCAGAGGGCATTCTGTCTCCAGCGTGATCACCTAGAGAGGACTGTTAACAGTCTGAAGATGAGGCTGGCCAAATCTGCTGAGGAGCATGACAGAGTCTATGTCAAGATCATGAAGGCAAGTGAGAAAGCAGAGAACACTGCAGGGACAGTTCGCCTGTCCGCTCGTTACAGATTCTGTCTTTTGTTTGTTAAGACTTATTGAGTCTAATAGCATTGACCTTGAGCTTTGCTTCTTCCTTTGATTTAAGTCATGATATCGGTCTAACTCTGCAGGAGAATGTGACTCTGATCTCTGAAATCAATGAGCTGCGGAAGGAGCTGCTGTCAGAGAGGACTCGGGTCAAAGAGTACAAAGCTCAGCTGGCCACAATCAAGAAGTCCAACAAGTCCCGTCCTAACTCACAGGATGGAGCCAGAAAGGAGCCAAACCACGAACAGGTCAATTAAGAATAGATAGAACACAAGGCTGAACCCAAATCAGAGGTGTTGAGGATCTTCAGCCTCAAGCAATCATCACAGCAACAGTCGATGCTAAAAAACCCTTTTGTTTTAAATTTAAGAAACAGGTTTTTGGAATGATTTTGTAGCATTTCACTATTATTTCACTGCATACTTATCATGAAGACTTTGTTAAGGTAAAATTAAAAAACTTTTATATTAAAAGCACTCGTCTTGTCCTCATTTATTTTCCATGAACTCATGATGTGATCTCCACCAGCAGCTCTGAAGATTCTGTTTGATTTTCTACAGGTCATATACTGTACCGTACAGTATCACACAGTGTTTGACATAAAGTAGTTGGGCATTTTAACTTCTTCTTTTGGTGGAACAAAACTACTCAAATAAAGACACTGACTCAGTCATATTGGCCTGGCATCAACATGAACATTTAACAGTCCAGTGTGTCAGATTTAGTTGCATCTGGTGGTGTGGTTGCAGATTGCAACCAACTGAATACCCCTCACCTCACCCTCCCCTACTGTGGCTGTTAGACACATTGACGGTCCTCTCTAGAGCCTGTGTTTGGTTTATATACTCTGGACTACTGCAGAAACATGCCAGAGCGACATCTGCGGAAGAGGCCCTGCTTCCTCAGTAGACATAAACGGCTCATTCTAAGCTAAAACATTTTTTTTGTTTCAGGTGATTATGAAAACGTTAATGAAAACATAATCATGAAAATGATATTAATATCTGCTAAAATAGCCTCTTCAATCCTAAAAACTTAACATTTAAGTGCAGACTGAAGAAGGGTATAAACTACATTATCTTAAAACAGTTATATAACTTCAATTCAAATCGAAGAACTACGTTTACAGTGATGGACAAGAAAACTACACAGGAAGAGTCTGCTAACTGATTCTTATATTGTACAGGAATGATTGGAAACCAGTCGATGCCTGGAAAGGTGGAACCAAACATTTCTAAAACACAGCACCATGATTAGCAAAATGACTAAAACACACAAAGCCATTGCTATGGTCCATTAAAGGCAATTTAGTTTTGGGATGTGGAGGGACTTTGCACACACACAAACAGCTAAATATCAACAGCGGTCATTCCATGTCAGCTGTCAAAGTCGATGATGTCAGACATTAGTTCATAGAAGATGTGTATTGAAGGAACTAAGATTAGTATTTAGTCCAGAAACTAACCAAGCTATTACAAAATTTCCTGAACCCAATGGAATTCAGGTACAATAGGCATCACACAGATACCTTGAGGTCAACACAGCACAAATATCTACTGATAAAATGAAACCACTGAATGTAATATTACAACTGGTGAACAACTATTAAAAATAAGTTCAAAATAATATTAAATGATGGAGTGATAACATATATGAATATTTTAAATATACTCAATGAATATTTACAATTTGACATAAGAACAATTTAAGGAAATTAAAATAAAACTCATGAAGATATGATTCTTTTGAAAATGACTGTCCTGGTAAAAAAAAAATGACTAACTGTAAACATACAGCAACAACTGAAAACAAAAAATGAATTCACAATGCATGTTGCAGTTACAGTCTCTTGGATGTTCAGGGCAAATTTCAGCTAAATCCAGTGAAAAATAAAAAAGGTTATGAAAATGAAATTGAGCCCTGGTGGCCAAACTCTTCTTTCCTTGTTTCTTTTGTCTCTTCAGTAGGAACAAATGGGCTTTGAGGCTGAGTGCCACAGACAGGTTAGGGAAGTGAGAAAGTAGTGAGATGACAGATTAAATCATTGTTGGTCTTTTTTATGGAATCTGTGGTAAATAACAAACACACAGAAAAATGCCAGCCTTTTGCTTTAAGCATATAAAATCAGTCTACATTTTTATAGCGTTGCTTTATTTTAATGAACCACTAAAGTTATGGAGGTTTTTCAAAGTAGGTTCAGTTGCGTATGATCACGGAACAAAACATATGATCTCTGTTCCACACTAGAGCAACATATGGTTACTGTCTTGTCATTCCTGAACAGCAACATCTGAGCTAAACAGTTTGAACTAATCAGATGTGTTAACTAATAACAAAGATGACAGTGTTCCATTTTTTATTATACACACACACAACTATTATTTATTATTTTAAATAGTAAAAGTTAAAAAGGCAACAAAATGTTAGAACAGTAAACGCATAACAGAGAAGTAATACAAGACAGTAATAGAATGATGAACATGTAAAATGATCCATTTAAAAGTGTGCAGACATTTTGGTGACGTCACGTTGCAGGTCCACGACGTGCAGCTCAATTCTCCTGTGCAGCTCGTCGATTGCAGTTGACAGGTTGTCGTACAGAGTCTGGACACAGTGAAGTGGAACATGTTAGTCTCTTACAGTGAGGTGGAACGTGTTAGTCTCTTACAGTGAGGTGGAACGTGTTAGTCTCTTACAGTGAGGTGGAACGTGTTAGTCTCTTACAGTGAGGTGGAACGTGTTAGTCTCTTACAGTGAGGTGGAACGTGTTAGTCTCTTACAGTGAGGTGGAACGTGTTAGTCTCTTACAGTGAGGTGGAACGTGTTAGTCTCTTACAGTGAGGTGGAACGTGTTGGTCTCTTACAGCGAGGTGGAACGTGTTGGTCTCTTACAGTGAGGCGGAACGTGTTGGTCTCTTA
>OMLP01028067.1:0-21471 GCA_900302685.1 Spondyliosoma cantharus
GCTGCCTGTGTGTCTTCAGACCGGAGCCCAGGCGCAATTCATACTGTGGAGACCGAGGCGACAGATGTTCACTCTCGTACCTCTGCTGGGTCTTAAAACCCCCCGAGTTCACGGGGCTGGAGAGTGGAGGAAAGCGCGGCGCAGTTAATTAAAGACACTACCTGCAAGAGGGCGATAAGGCCGTTTTGTTTAATGGTTATTTTCCTGCTGAGCAATATTTGATGGGGATCTGTGCTCGGATTACCCTGGAGTGCGGTGGATACACGCGCCATGTCGCCTTCTGACGTCGGCTGCATGAAATATGAGGTGGTGGATTATGAATGCACGCGAAGTTAAATTACTGATTGTATCCCTGGATGGACACAACGCACCCACACACACACACACACACACAATTAATCAGTGGTGGAATGTTTGGTCTATGTACTAGTGCAGTAAAAGTTTGAGGCACTTGAACTTCATGCCACTCTATCGATGTAATGTAACTAAGTACATTTACTCACTCCACTATTTCAGTACAATTCTGACAAACCAGAAGACAGCACTCCCTCAACAACAATCCTATGAGAGTTTTGAATTTGATTTTGGATTATGGCTGAAAATAATCTCTGTGGCAAACACACATTTATGATACTCACACGTTTTGTTCAGCATGATAATCCTCACAGATTAACATCACTTTTGTGATTTTCGAAGAGTAGATCAAATCACAAGAAGTAAAAAGCTAATGTCAGGCTATAAGCAGACTGAATTGCGGTTGGATGACTTAAACGTCACCACCACTGAGCGTCTTACTACAGTGTCTCCCTGTTCACTGTGGTGACTTTTAATGTCAATGACAACTGTAGTCTCATTTAGCCACTTGTTAGCAGCCACGTTTTTTAAGACACACAAAAGCTTTACAATTCAATTGTGGAACATTTAATTATGTATTTTAATGGTAGAACAAAACGTGTGAATATCTTATCTTATTTCATGAAATAAGATAAGATATTCACACGTTTAGATTAGATGAATTTAAGTCTCAAAGGAACATGTACAAGTAACCTGTCCTGAACATATATTTACATCTGAGTGTATACTGAATAGTTAGGTCGATCCATCCTTACATGCATTTTTGCATTTTTTTTGCAAATAAAATAAATCAATTTAAAGATGCTCTTCTTTGGCCTCGATTGCAATGTACTACTAACCAAAGTTATCAAACAACTGTAGTGGAGTAAAAAGTGCAATATTTCCCTAAAAGATATATATTACATGAAGATTTTACTCAAGTAAAGTATTTGAGTAAATGTACTTAGTTACATTCCATCACTGGCAGATTGCATGCTGCATCATACCAGAGAAGATTATTTTTGAATAAATTCATTTAATCAGCAATCAGATCTTTTAAAGATTTTGATAATCAGAAAAATGCTGAATATGGGATCCAGTAATCAATTGGCCCATAGTCTGCAGTATATACACCCATCAAAGGCTTAAATAACATGGTTTACTAAATCAGTGTAGGATCTCCGGGGCTTCAGGAGACCTGGATTATGCCGGACAAGCTGTGTTCAGCCATTTAAAATTTGTTTAGGAGAAATATTCAGCACTGCTTTGCTGTGAAGTTCCAGAAATGTTTTGCGGACTGCTAAACTTCACTGACTTTCCATTAGCATGGCAGTAAGTATAATGACTACATTTTCATCTTTGGGTGAACATTTCCTCTCATAGCTAAGCTGAAAATGTCCTCTTTTTCTTAGCTTAGCTGGCTGCAGCAGCCCCATTAGCCTTTAAATGAGACGATACAGTACATTATCTAAACAAACATAATGGACCTCAGCTTTAAAACTAAATCATTTGCAGTGATTGGACGATGCAGCCTGCAGCTCTGGAGCTGAATCTGTGCTGCACCTCCTTTATTGTTTTTATTTGCATGCACGTCCACGCTGTGTGTCTGTGTGTTAAAGTCCTCTACAACACATATTCATATTCACAGTAGTTCAATAAATAACCTTTGTTTTTGTTTTTTAGCCGAACTGAAACAACAAATAGCTACGACTTAAAAGCTTTTTGCAGCTCTAAACTTTGTGTGATGTCCTGAAGTGATGGTGTTATGTTTCACACCATAGGAACAGCAGCTTAGCATTAATGTGAATAAACTTTACTCAGTAAAGAAGTCCAAAGGGCTTTAGGGAGCAGCAGAGAGAAACAGCAGCGCCACAAAATCACGCATTTGGACTGTTTGTTTTTGTTTTTTTTAGATATACCTTATTTTCATTACTTCACTACATGCATTACACTGCAGCAGGTAACATGACTGATGGGTAACGCTTTCATTCTAGAAGGTTTACTAACATAACAATGTGATTTGGTGCAGATTATAGGGAAAAAACAACCCATGTTTGTAGGATTAGTTTGGTTTTAGACTGTTAGAGTGTCACTGAGGGCAACAGTCTGATTGTTCACTATTCAGACTCTTAGTATTTGTGATAATGTTGTATTTTATCTTTTGCCATATCCAGTTTCTGTATGTGAAATAGTACATAATTTAAGTATATTTTTGTTCATCATTACAATCGCATTGCCATTTCTAATGGTATATTGCTGATTTGGTAAGAGGTGCAAAATGGTAGAAGTCACATGTCCTTTGATAGCTAATAAAAGTATACATGTGTGTATTTTTGTCTTTGTATTGCTACCTTCTGTGATATAGTGTTGTTATTGAGTGCACTATAAAGCGGTGGAACGTAATGGATAATTAGTATATTTCTTTGTATGTATCTGCATTTTTGTATTGCTGCTCTTTGCTGCTCTTTGATTTTGCAAATGAAAGTGGTAAAATGAACAATGCCCTGATTAAGACTCTGCGTAGTTCACATGTAAAGGCGTAGCCGTGAATTTTATTCAGTTTACCTAGCTGAGTTTAAATGCAGTTGTTTTATGCAGGAAGTTCATTGAAAGAACTGCTCCACTGAAACCCGAGCAAGCAGGAATGAATAATTAATTCATGTGTTATTGTACATTTTCATACATGTGGAAATGTATGCATGCCTGTAGACAAATAGACAGTTTTGCATGTGCAAAGCATTTTGCATACCTGCTGGGTGCTGGCTGAACAATTCATTTATACAGGTTTGCAATTTGAACATAATAAGTGCCAAATGGTTCTTTTCAGGATACTTAATAGGAAATTATGATTAATTTATGTTCTAAATTCACTGCAAAGAAATTGATAATTGAATTAAAATGAGATTTTACATTTTATAATAGCCAGCATTAATAAATGGTATAGTTGATTAAAAAGTTGATTATTCACAGTTAATGTTTTTTAAACAATTTGAACTACAAAGTATTTATTGATTGATTTATTAAGTCTTATTAGGTGCAAGTTTACATTAAATACATGTTTTATTAAGCATTTTATTATTTGTTAATAGTAAAATAACCAATAAGTTTAATTAACTATACATTAATTAATGATGGTTGAAAAATGAACAGAAAAATAATTAATGATGGTTATTCTGAAGTGTTATTAGCATTTTTAAATTTTTACACTAACACGATGGGTAATCATGAGAATGAAATACTATATTTATATACATAAACTCAGATATATATGCATAAATACACACACATGTGGAAATATGTGTGGAGATAGTGTACAAAAACACGCGCACATGAGCATAAATATAAAGTATATACATGATTTTGATAACGTAGAAAATATCTTCAGTTAAAATCAATCCAGTGAGAATATAGACATACAATGACAAATAAGATGAAGAGACAAGAACAATGAAGAAGTTATTTAGAAGGAGAGATTTAAAATGAGACAACGAGCCTCTCAGCTCCGTCTATACTGCTGCTGTACAGAGGAGGTCAGGTGGCTTCATTTACAGCTGGGCTGTGGATGAACTAAAGCACCCTGCACTGCCAGAGGGTCTCCCTTTGGGATCTGACTCATAAGTTATTAACAGGTCAGAGATGTTTTCAAAAGATGTCCAGCACAAGACTTGAAAGGTGATCAATAAAATGTTAAAGATGATGATTCTCACATTTACAGTCGACCAGCATAGCGTGGCCAAAAACACAGGCAATGCGGTCACGTTTCAAAGATTTAGGCTAAAGACTTGCTCCTGCAGTCTGAAGAGGGAATTCTGACTCAGGCTGTACAGATGGAGATCTACATTCTTTTTTTCAAACAGATGATAAAAATCATGTTTAACCTTTCCCATGTGAGTGAAGGATGGGGAATAAAAGTATTTAAGAAATAGTTTTCTGGGTCATATGAAGAATGAATATGAAAGAAACAAGTTAACGTGAGCAGCTTTGACACAAGACAAAACCTCAGACTTAAGTGAGAAGTCTCAGGATTTAGTTGAATATTGGATTTAAATGCATCAGTGGCCTGACAATGACTCCAAATGAAGGATAGTGTTGCCCCTTTCTGTGAGATGTGTCACCTGTTTCATATTCTAAGTCCTATTTATAAGACTACAACTGATGATTAAGGGTCAATCTGCTGATTAATTCAACCTCAGAAATACCATCACAACTGCTCAGAGCCCAAAGTGACACCTTCACAGAAATGGTTTTGTCCAACTAATAGTCCAAACCAAAAATTATTCAAAATGATTTATTGATTATTGCAGCACATTTGCATGTCTGAGAGGACGATCCAACAGTTTGATTTATGACAAAACGTCATATCTTATAAGCTCTTCATATGTTTTGTATGCATACATCTTCATTTGTAAAGTAATTAGTAACTAAAGCAGTCAGATAATTGAAGAAGTAGAAGTATAAAGTGGCATGAAAAGATAAGAAAGTTGACTGTATGAGACAATATATAATAATATACAAATAAAATATATACATAATAATAATCTCAGTAAATAATATCTACACACCTATCCTTTAAAAGGTTTGTATAATGACATCATTTTCAGGTTTCTCCTCTGGTCACCATCACTGCAACCTCTGCATGTTAATCCACCGCACAATGGACATCTACACCACGTATAACAATGCATTAAATCCAGAGGCGAGCTGCTGTGTGTTTCATCCCCATTTGTCAGTGACTGTGTATAATCTGCTTATGAAAATAAATAAATAAATAAATAGATAAATAAAAAAACAGGTCGTCATGGGAGATGCAAGAGAGACTTCCCAGAAGCAATAATCCACATCAGTGTCGCCATCAGAGTCACAGGGGAATAATGTGTGATAACACAGAATAAAGGTTGGAGGGCTCAGCAACAACAACAACAACAACAACAACACATGAGGAAAACAGTTTAAAGGAAAGGACGTCTTTGAAGTGTGAACTTACTGAAGGGCAGAGAAAGGGCACAAGGATCACTGAGCTTTAAAGGTCCAGTGTGCGGGATGGAAGGAGAATAGGGGGCAGATATGGAAAATAATACTCATAATAATGTTTTTGTTTGTGTATAATCACCTGACATGAAGAATTGTTGTGTCTTTGCATTTATATTATAAATGGCTCGTTGGTAGCAAAAACACAACAATAAAAACTCCCACTCCCTCTGCATATATTATATGCAGAGGGAGTGGGAGTTTTTCATGGAGTCCACCATAATCCACCGCTATGTTTCTACAGTAGGCCAGAAGGGACACACCAAACACTGGTTCCAGAGAGGGCCTTTTGTGTTTTTAAAGCAACTGAAGGGGATGGTGAGACGAGCGGTATTCAGTTGGTTGCAAACTGCAACTTCACTGTAGCTCATGGCCATGGAGCACACGTGCTGGCTCAGCTTGACTTGGTTTGACACGGCAAGTCAGCCCAGAGCGGCAGAGATTTGCATGTCCATTACAACAGGGCTACCTGGCTGAAGCACATGACTGAAGTAAGCATACTTTATCATAGGTGACTACTTGTATTGTATAAAACATAATTGCTGACTGTTAAACAGAGGGGAAATGATCTTCCTCCCCCAAGATATTATCAAATAATTGCCGCTAACAAGGCTTGCATAATTTATTGGTTTTAAGTTCTTTAGAATTAAAGTCCCCCATTATTTAGCAATTGTTAAAGCTTTTTCTGTGATACAGCAAAAACAGGAAATGTTGGGGTTTCACCAGCAGTAACTCAACACGATTCCTAGCACGAGCTGACAGCTAACATGATAAAACAGTAAAAAAAAAAAAAAGAATTGGATATCAGAATGTACAAACAGGAACAGAAGAGAAACTAAACATCAAAACCACAGAGCTTCAGTAAGAAGTTGCAAAAGTGCTGAACACACAGACACTTCTACGAACATCTGTTGGATCTCCCCTGCGTTTGAGGAAAAGAAGAGGGCTTGCAAGACATCATCACAGCCAGCTTTGAGGTGGGGTAGGTCCATCCCACGCATGGCTCACCATGGCCAGCTAAACTCAGTGCTAGTAAAATGAGCGGAACCATAAATCAGCCAAAATTGGCCAGAAGTGCAGATGGAAAAGCCCCATAACAGGCATGTTGAGAAAAATATGGCAAAAGAATTTGAGTTGAACTGCAGTCGTGTTGAATTTAACACTGAAGAGTAAAAATCCACGTTGTATTGGTAGCATTAAACTGCAAGTGTAACTTCTCAGTGTAACTTCTAAGAGCTTAAAAGGGAACACAGCCTGCTTTAATGTCCATATGGCTCTCTCTGGGGAAACAGAACTACAGTGTACTAAAAGTTCAACAAGCACTTATCAGGAAACAGGACTTCTACATGGCAACACCTGCACTCTAATTCCCCCAGAGTTAGTAAACTGCTGGGTTTTATCTACAGTCCCTCGAGAAGAGTAAAGAATGAAATGTGAAACTGGAAATGAATCCAAATATTCAATTTAATATGAAAATGAGGGAGCTGTGCATCCTCGCGGAGAACAGGTTTATATTCTCGTGATTAGTGTGGTTTATTGTGCTATTTAATACTTCAAAAAGGATTTTTTTTTTCACTCCGGTGTCAGCATGAAAATGTTCCGATTACAGCTGGAATGTTATGCTGGTGTTTATACATTATCCATGACTCTGTTGTTAGATAAAAGGATCAAACCTCCAGTGTGAGCTTGCGTAAAGCCACAGACAGAGAAGTCAGCGGCTGCAGTTGCATCCAGTTAAAGCGAGAACTCTGCTTCTGCCTCTCTTCTATGAGCTATTAAAAGTCTGGGCTTGTAATTCTGCTGGAGTAATCTCTCTTTTTACCACTGCTTTTCTAATACCCAACACCCGAGGGGAAACATTCAGAAAATGTGCACAAAATAACTCCAGTTTTAGTGAACTCTAACTCAAGTCATTTTCAAAACTCTGAGTAATCAGGAGGGGGCCGGTTTTAGATTGCTGCTGCGTGGGCGGCTGGTCGGCTCTGCGCTCCATACTCTACCCCTGATCATCGGGTTGTGAGCAGTCATACAGATTTGATATTTAATCACCATGCGAGCAGCCTGACATGCAACAGCGCCGTCAGCATGTTGATCAATGTTAATGGTGCTGTAACACTGAGGTAATGCCGTCGTCTGATCGTCAGGGCCAGCTCGACGACGACAACAATGATGTTGAGGTGACTGTGAAAGATGGCCGCCGAGCGCGGGGACAGTGGCGGTTGCTGATCAGCAGGTGTTTACGATGCCTATAACACGCAGCAGAGCTCAGGCACATACTTATTGCCTGTCGTGGCCATTACATGGCTGATTGTCAAGGGTCCGCACGGTGCTATATTTCTCCCTTTTATGTGCTCTCTAATCCGCTGCAGATCTGTTTCCCGCATCTGATTTATGACTGAGAGCTGCTCCCTGTGGTGCTGCAGGAGGGGGACCTTGACAAGGGAATCTGACTGGCTTTTTGTCCTTTCCATAATTAGAGAGTAGTATCCAATTCACCCCGTTCATTACCCCTGGGCCCGGAGACAAATGATGAGGAGGCCTGCTTTAATGCAGGCTCACTGGCTGGTCCGTTTGGGGTGAATGAGCAACAGTGCATGCATGAGGATAGGCGCCACATTCACAAGGTAGTTCAGCTATTATGTGATATAAAATATAAGTGGGAATTCTTTCTTTCTTTTTTCATTCACACAGTCCTCTCTGAAAGTATCTGCACATTTCACCAGAGGACTGAACTAACAGTGAGAATTAAAGGACCGCAGGAGTGACATTGAATGTTTTAGCGCCGTGGTAGGAAGAATTAATCAGGTGCAGAGAAATGCATGCGACTCTGTATTGTTGGGGTTAGCCTTCACACTTTGCCAACTGTGTGAGGAGGATCGAGCCTTAAAGATTAAAAGGACCTTGAAGATGTTACATCCTCCCTGGATATGCAGAGGAAGAGAACTGGTTCTGGCCGGTGACTGTGGACATTGTGACTGCCTCTCCTTGGGATGTGATTTTACATTATAAGCCTTTTTTTCTTTCAGTGTTTGGCGAGATAAAAAGCATCCCCGTGAGCACCTATTTAAATTTTATTCATCAAACTGAAGACTGACCTGAAAAGAACCATAAACATGCTGTAAATGTGCGGAGGTCTTATTGAAAACACCTGTTTTTTGTCACAAACACAGCTGGAGATGGCCCGTCATCATGTGAAAAATATCCCATTTTGGTTCCCGCAAAACATGGCTGGAATTTTACCAAGGTCTCCTCAAAAATATCTAGTGGTGTTACACTTCTTAATGCAGTAAATCAGACTTGGACTGCTGTCACCCGTTTGGTAGCATTTGTCGCATGAAGCTTTGCTCTAACACTGTCTGACAGTCAATAAAAAAGAAGTGGATAAGAATCATTGCAGCAGAACCAAATATATTGTCTTCTTTTAAACACACAGTCCTTGTCATTGCCAGCACAAATCAGCCACCAAAGGTCAAAGATTTGTGATGAAGCCTCAAGCCCCTATGGTCTCAAGAAGAGAAGAGGAGTCTGGTAAACTCACATTTCTGTACCTCCACACCAGTTTTCATGTCCTATGCCTGTCACAAACGTTACCTTGAGTTATGTCTCTTCTATGTCTCTTCTATCTTATACACTTCACATATGCACTTATACTCTCCAAGACCTGTTGCGTAAAATGAGCATAGTTAATCTCTCAGGAACTAAAACTCCATTGTCCTCTTACCAGGTTGAACACAGTGTCTACTGCAGTAGATAAAACTTTTTTTAATCTCAGATGGAACATGGGGGTCAGCTCCTTGCGTAATAAACACATTGTTAACATCGTATGAATGCCTGACAGGTCATTATGGTGGAAATGAATGGATTGCATTATGAGATGAGACAAAAAATTAAGCTTGTTCAGGTTGCACTGCAAGTCAATTAAAAAACAGATTTCCCAGACCAGAATCAATCATACAACATCAATCCTCAGGCCCGTTCTCACTAAAACAACTCAAAGCCAAAACAATATTTAATCATGCCCCTTTGCCCTGTAAATAACTGACACAGTTTGCTTACTTGCTGTGTATTGACAGTGACTGTAGCAGGGCCCAGGACAATGTCCACTAGAGGATTTATTTGCTCTCCATGTTTGTTGACTGTGGATCGTCAAGAATAGGGTGATGGGCGTCCATTGCTCTGAGCTGGCCTTTAATTAAATTGTTCCCTGAGGCATGATGGAAGAGAGAATCTAGTTTCAGGGGTGACTGGGCCTCGAGTACAGTGGGAGACCTGGCACTTTGTGAGGGCCCCGCTTTGTTGTGTGTCTCCGCTGGAGGTGAAGCAAGCACTGAGGGTCTGACTATGGCAAACATGAAAACAGCTCGATTGTGATGCATCAGTGTCCCCCACCCCCTCCACTCTCCTTCTGTGTATGCATAGATGCAGATTGTTTGTCGTTATCTGCAGCAGTTCAATCTATTTATATACATTTAAGTTATTGTGCAGTTTCTTGCTAAAAAGCAGTTTCTACAGTAATCAAATCTACTTAAGCACAACATGATTTCATATTGCACATGAAGGACTCACAAGAGACAGATTAATAGATAATGGAAGCAGCAGGTGCCACGATATCCTGACTTTTAGTTCCTAGCGTTGGTCTAGCTCCAAAAACATAAAGCTTCTTTCATTAGACCCAAGACTTCATCATAAATGGCCACTGCTCCACTGCTATGGTGCCAAATAATGGTCAAAGATATGTCATAAATGTCTATTTCATACATTTTAAAATAAAATAAAATCTTGATATTGATATATCGGACAATATGGACATTTTTTTATGCAATGAGGTTATCAAACAGTTTGATTTGACCAGGCAGGACATTTAACAGTTAAACAATGAACGTTATTGTCTATAAATCTAATGCTGGCTTTGTGTAAAGAATTTTTCACCTCAAGCCCAGTCGGAGATGAATCGAAGACACTGAAAAGAAGATATTATACAACTGTGTTCAAAGGCTGAGTAGTAATGTCCATGATGAGTGATCCGACATTGTAAACTCAGTGCAGTGTTTTGCTGAATGATGTAAATACATGTACATTGTACTACACTATAACTGCAGTCTAGATAAATGTATCTGTAACTATATATATTATCAGGTTGAGTGCACTCATTGTCTTTTAGTGTACTAACTATTTTGAGTAGTAGTTACTCATTTTTTGTAATGGTTTAAATTGGCACTGCATAACAAAGCTAGTTGTCTTCCAAAGTTGATAATTACCTTGCTCTACAGTGTGCTGATGTGACTTTGTGACGTCAACTTTGTCACAGCTACTATCAGCAACTATCAGCTTAAAGATGAAGCAATGTTTTTGAACAATAACAGTGTGAGGGGGTAGAGGACCCAGGTGGTCACAAGCCCGACATGTTGGCCGCTGCTCTATATATCTATATTAGCGACATTCCTTTTCTTTTCTGCTTTGGAAGGGATTTCCCTGCATTTTACTGTTTGAGCACCATTGTGAGGTGTACTAGACACTTACGGTGCTCCTTTTATTGCTTATTTCAACTGTAGCGTGCAACATATTTTTAACCCAATTCGGCTGAAGAGACACATTCCTTTATGCTACCTCAAATGTGGATGTAATGCAACCCTTCCCACAATGTTGCTGTGCTTGCTGCCATTAACGTGTCCATCCTCCATTCCCACTAATGGAAATTCACATTTGGTGTACCTAAGTGCCTCTTTCCAAGTGCCGCTCTAATGTCCCATTCTCAGCCCCCTCCATTTGAATCTCTATTGAAAGTCATGCCGGAATCTATAGAAAATTCCCTCTTGATGGTCAGTGGTTAGGAGGCAGATTACATTTTGTGTCCAAGGTAATTTCCCTCCACCCTAATTTCCCCATGAATGTAACAACCTGGTGTCCTCGCCATCCAAGCCAAGAGATCCGAGGCCAGACTCCCTTTAATGAAGCCGTCCCCTCTCTTCTCTAATTCCTTCCCTTAGCTGGAGCCGACTGAGGCACAGGCCAGGACTCTGCCTCCCTCCTTGGCTGACAAATGGCTTGGCTGAATGAGTAATGGCTAATTAACGTTCTGAATATGACTGTTTATCTGACTTTATGATCTGACTGTGTGCCAGTTTGTTTGCCTGCCTGTCCGTCGTCGGTGAGTCTGTGTGATGCCGTACTGAGCCGCTACTGACGTTAGCGAAAAAAACCCACCAGATGCTCGGGCTGCACACTCTGCGCTCTGGCCCTGGCAGCGTGCCACTGCTCCTGCTTCACTAGGCTAATGTAAATGCACTGTCTCATCATCCGGGCCCGGAGGGAGGCACGCTCGTCTGCCCCGACATGCTCGCTCTCACGGGGGGAGCAAGTGGGCCAGATGCTGGGGAAAAGCTTCCTTGGTGACGGGGGAGCTATCGGAGGTCAGGAGTGAAGGACTGCGAAACAGGGAGTCTGAAATCATTTGTAAAGCTGTCTGAGACTGCAGAAGCCAAGGTAGTGCTGCTTTATAAAACTGCACTTTTTCTCTCAGGAAGGTAGGGCACTGAAATGTCATTCAACTACTTCCAAAACATAACATGTTCTTTGCAAATAAGTTTAATGAAAAGAAGTTTGAGTTTGATTGTCAAAGCTTTCATCAAACAAAATTCCTGCAGTTTGAATTTGTATTCAAGCTCAAGGCTAATTTCTTCTTCTTCGTGGCAATGTTGCCGGGATAGAGTCCTCACGAGTTGATGCTCAGGAGATTGCTTTCTATTTGTCCGCAGTGATCAAGCTGGGGAGAAAGCAATTTGATTTGACCTTGATTTTCACATTAAAATCAAGGTTGGTCCAACCAAATTACATAAAAGCCTATTTCCTAACAAATCAGCAGTGTAGACCTCGTCAACTGACAGCCCTTGGGCTTGAATGTGGCCCTTTAACAACCTCATTCCAGCCCTTGGATAATTTTGTCAATACGCTAGCCTATTTATTACAGAAAGCAAATAAAAATATTTTTATTCTAACCCATTATAAAGTTTTAACCAAGGCTGTGTAAGCATGTGGAATCTACAAGAATCAAATTGACGACCTACCTACTAAGATTTTTCCTGTACTTTTTAGTACAGTATGTTTCTCTTTCAATGATGAAAACTACTAAATACAGCAGAGAAAGAAATAAAAAGTGCATTTTAATGCATTTCTGAGCTTTACAAGTCAGACACAGGAAATATTAAAGTCCCGCATCTTAAACTGGCCCTCAGAGGTGGGAAGTAAGACATACAAATATTTTGTTACTGTACGTAACGTATGTAGTAGATTTTTCAGGTGTTTGTACTTGACAACTTGACAGCTCTTAATTTTCCTCCCTGCATCTGAACACAAATATGTGTTCACGCATTAAAAAAAGAAAAAAAAAAGAAGTATAAGTCCCCTCAATGACAAATGTTTAAATCAGAAAATCCAGTGCAGTTGAAAATGATGTATTACGTTTAATTAGGAGGCCTTGCTGGATAACTGTTGGTCCTTGCAGTCAGGGAATGAGAGAGGAAATTGAAGTGTCGATCAAGCCTGCCAGTGTAAGACCTAATTCTTGTTTGGATCTACTCGGTGGCAGGAGAGTCCTGTCTGTTAATGAAACACAGCTGAGGAGGTTCTGGCAGGGATTAATGTTCAAAGTAGTATCAGGGCAGTTTGTGAGAGAGTCACAAAATATAATCCACAGGATTTGCATACATGGACACAGATTTGAAACTGTTTTCCTGACTCTCAGCACGACTGTCTTTCAAGCCTGCGCCACATTTGTTACTACTCACCAGAATCTGGGGTATGCATCAACCCTGGTGAGGAAATCACTTTGGCGAAGGTTTTAGGTTCCAATCGAAATGACCCAAATGCAAGACTGTGGATGAAAAACAAAAAGGAGCTATAATAATGTTCAGCTGAAGTCTAGACAACAAAAAACAGCGGGCAATGAAACCAGAAAAAGGAGTACAAAAGCTCTGGCACCAGGTATAAACACAGGACTGAGGGGGAGAGGGTACAACACACAGCCTTTAATATACCAGGGAAGAAAGACTAAGTAGGGACAGGTGAAATTAATTGCGGCAATCAAAAAAGAACATCACACGAGGATAAACCCGACAAAATAAAAAACAGGAAATGGCTCAACTGAAACCCAAACCCATGACATAAAGTGAGGTAAAGCTCATCGTTCGTGTTATATGTTAGTAAAACTCTATTTTTTAGGATTTATAATGCAGCCACTGTACTTCTAATTAAGACAGTAAACTATTTTCAAACGTCTGCACCACTGCATTTAAAAACTTGTCCTGCGCTGTGTTGTGCAGGATCACAGTTCAGATTAACCACGGCGTCTTGTGAATGTTCCCATGTCTGCACGGAGCAGACAGATAGACAGTTGAAGGGCCCCGAATCCTTTCATTGAGTATTTTTTTTTTTTTGGAAGTAGCAATGTATGATTGGTTTGGACAGATCTAATTTTCAGAAGTCTTCTGAAGGCTCCCCTGTCTCTGTAGTGTGAGAATCCCCAGAGAGCGCAGCACTGCCTCTGAGGATTGGACAGACAGGCAGACTGCTCGACACAGACGCTGGGTATCTAAGGCGGGAATGATAACCGTGCTCATATAATGTTTGGTTAGAAGAGAGAACAACGGCTGTGCGATGCTGTACTGCAATTTTACTTTGCTCTGGGGCTAAAAAAGCTGCTGTAGTTGGTAGTGTATCACCAGCAGAGTGAGGATTAATCAAACTGTCAGTGAATTCGAAAAATCTCACCAAGTTGGCGAGCGCAGCCAGTGAAATCTTTCATGTCTTCAGCTGCCTGGCATGGCTGCAAATGCACATCTGTGAATCAATGAACATCTCCTCTCACTGCCTGTAAAATCCCACTTATCACTCAGATGATTGGAGACGGTTCTTTGCCGATTTCGGACTGACCATAACTGAGCATGGCTGCTCTGTAAAGTTGGAGCATCGCCAGTGAATAAACTATGAGAAAAGTCTTCGCTGCCTGAAAATTGCATCTGAGGTGGCCAAAACGGGAGCAACCGAGGACTAGGCAGTGGTGAGAATCATATTTAGATCCTCAATGTATATAACTACCAAAATGTCAAAGTCAGCCATTAGGAATAAAAGTCTTTCATGAAAGAAAGAGAAACATTGAAATCAACTAAACCTCAAAAAGAGAGCCGGGGCAGCCCTACACTAATCGAAGGTCGCTGGTTTAATCCCCAGATCTACCAGCTGCACGTCAAAATGACCTTGGGCAAAATACTGAATTGCTCCCGATGGCTGTGAATGTGTGTGAATTGCTGAGCATAGATTGGTAGGGTTCTTTTCATAGGATCTGCTGTGTCACTGCTGATGAGCAAGCCTTTCAGTGAATCATTGTATGAATGTGGAAAGTGCTGTAAAGTGCTCTGAAGGGTCCGTAGACTCGAAAAGCGCCACTGTACATATAATGCAGGTCCATTCATCATTGTATGTACTGTATTCAAAGTCAAGACTCTTCACCAAGGCCAAACAGACCCCTTTTACTCAATCAAGCCTCGTCCAATATCAAATAAAACGTGCTTGATTCTGCTAGATCTGAATTTTTATTCGGCTCTGCATCAAATTGTTAACAAGTCACCTAAATACACCTGATTTTCTTTAATCAAGGTCCGTGCATTCATATATTCCTTGAGGAATGTGTAAAAATGTTAGAAAGATCACCCTGTCTCACAATGTTAAAGAAAATGAGAAAGAATTATGGATCTGCATGAAACGTTGAAAGGGGTCAATTCTGGGCTGTGATTCATCCTCCATCCAAGTTTTGTGGAAATCTGTTGAGTAGTTTTTGTGTAATCCTGCTGACAAACCAACAAACAAACTGACGGACATAAGCAAAAACATAACCTCCTTGGCGGAGGTGATTATATTCAGCCCAGGGAACTGAAATGATGAATATAAAATGACCTTTGAGCTATCTGCAGTTTAGAATGTCATTCAGCGCCAAGATTTAGTCTTTTGAACTTGCTACCAATAAAAAGTGTCGATCAGTTCTTCATTATATTTGTTCTGTTGGAGGAGAGTTATACAGTAAGGTCACAGAATGTATATGTTATAGTATGTGTGTTCTCTTATCTAATTCATGCACTTCTTGCATTCAATCTTAAGTGTAAAATATGATTTGTTTATTATCCCATTTAGACCCACAAGTGAATGACACATCTCATTCACCAGGGTATGGTGTTTGCAATTAACGTTCCTGCAAACTACAGATACACCCAAGTTTATACGTGGCAGAGGCTACAGTATGTACCATATTGACATGTGTACAAACATGTGCCGCATCACATTCACATGACATGTTTAGTGCCTGACTTTCACACTGGGCAGTGAAGGCGACAGTGGTGCACTTACAGGCGAAGAGGTGGCCAAACAGGTGACCGTAGTTTGAGTGTCAACATTTGTAAGCGTGGAAATACTGGATTTTTTTAAGGAAAACTTGCCTTGTTTTCATGGGAATTTGGGCCATCTCCAGTATTGTGTGGTAACAAAACCGGGTGTTTTTAAGCAGACCTAAATTTGCAACCTTAAGTTATTCACCTAAAGACGTTAGCGTTGTCCTGGTAGGTGGAGGGTGACCAAATGAAACGCAGTGTCATGTGGAGTAAACTTATGGAGTTTTCGAGCTGTGAACATCTGTTTCTGACTCTGTGTGTAACTATGAATGTAAAGCAGCGTATTATTTTGTCAGGAAACTTTTTTCCAGTCCGTGAGAGCTTCTCCTTGATACTCATGGACCTTGAATGCAGCTGACACCTCGAAGCCACGTTTCTGACAGAGCAGTCAATCATTTCTGTCTACTGCCACACAAACAGGGACATCATCTGCATAAAAGTGAAAGATGCGCCGGACATGAATAAAGAAAACCTGTGGCTAATGTACTTGAAGGAATATAAATAGACATCAGAGGGGGTGATTGATTGTGATGAGCAACGGGAGGCTTTCCAGGGATGAGACCTTTTAGAGCAATTCAATTACCTTCAGGCGTACAGGAAATGTTGGATGTTATAAAGTTTGATTACATCAAGGTTGATGAAAGGATGGGAGGAGACGGCTGTAAACAGGAACATTAACCGAGGCATTATTTAGATTGTGGCTGTATATTTCACAATTCCAGCTCAAGTTAATGCAGAACAGATTTCTGCTTGAATTATTGCAGAAATTATCCAAGAGAATATACTGTAGCTTCATCTATCCGTGACAGTGGAGAGATATTTCTGCGTCAACGCTACAGCCGCAATTAGTCACGGCTGAATGTTTTCCGTTGCCTCAGATAATCTGAAAATTGTTGACATTTAGTGCCAGCCCCTTCGACCACTCTTGATTCCTGACAAGCTCGATATGCTCGAGGAAAGTGAAGATGGGGGGATGAGCGACTGCTGCAGGGGGGGTGTAATCAATACAAACATGAGGCAATTAGTGTAGCATATTTCTTCAGGGAGGTGGGTGTTAAAAAAAACGTGGCGATCAAAGTGATGTCTGTGCCATGCAAGTCATTAATGAGGCACCAGAGCGACTACAGGGTATATTGTTAAAGAGCCTTTAAGAAAACTGCATGGAATTAATTAAAACACAATACACCCCTCCGTCTGTCACGCAGCATTATAGATCATGTAAAAAGGGAGCAGACAGGGAGGAAAAACAGGCCTGGCAGCTCCCTCCCACACGCATCCTCTGATTTTCATTTTCTGCTACAAACTGAGAGCGGACGCCATGTCTGGACTGGGTGGCTACTTTGAAACCAGTGAAATACGCCAATTAACAGGCTCTGGCAGGAGACACAAGTGCCGCGCCAAGTGGACAGGACCGAGTCCAGGAAGCGTGATGTCAGCACTCATTTTGTCCACAGTCCTTGTGAAACATGCAAATGAGAGAAAACGGGGACGCAAAACATTCAGAGGCGCAAATAAACAAACACAAACACAAACGCGGTGTTTGAGCCTTGTACGCAGCTGGAAATATGATGTGATATGATGTGTTTGGACTTGATCTATCCAACACACACACACACACACACACAAAGAGAGAGAGACACACACACACACACCTGACTAATAGGCTGTAGCTGTCAACAAACGAGAAAGTGGTCATTAGTGCAACAGATCAGTGAGACACATAGGAGACATGACAGGAGCCCTCATTTAAGAGAGAGGACTTGGACATGATCAGACACGATCCCCGACATGGGGGTAATTAGGTTCAATCTTTTATTAAAACAACTTTCTTATTCAGGGTACAAAAGCCATGTGATGCAAATCTGTGCAGGTGTAACTGGACAACCTGTGGGCTGGAAAATGATCTGAATTATAGAACTACACAGTAGCAGCACACTGAGGAAGCAAACTACAGCTACAGCCAACTACAAGCACATGAACACAGGTTAGTCCTAACACACGGAAATAAGTCAGCATTTCTGTACGTCCGGTTCCCTCGTCTTGAAGTCAATAGGTTTTTTTGAATGGGTTTTCAGTTAAATGTCTGAAATAAGGTCTGTGGTCAGTGAAAACCCCACATTTGAATTAAAAAGCATAGAGTTCTGCTGGGATGACTTATGTTTTTAGGCTAACCCAGGAGTTAGCACCCCCTGGTTGCCTCTACAAAAAGCCTGTACAGTTTTTGAGTTGGATTTTGGATTATTGTCGAAAATAATCTCTGTGGGCAAAGTTTATGATACTGACACGTTTTGTTCAGCAAGCTAAATCACTTTTGTGATTTTTCGAAGGTTAAATTAGAAGTAAAAAGCTAATGTCAGGCTATAGACAGACAACAATGTGGTCTCACAACCTAAACAACAACAACACTGAGCGTCTTACTACACAATTACAATACACGTTTTCTGTAAATGGACAAATCTACAAGTTGTAAAGTTACAGTTAGAATAGTTTGTAACCAGAGTCGTCCTGAAAAGACGGACTAGTGAGTAGATTAGTCTCCTTGTTCAGTGTGATGACATTTAAGATCTCATTTAGCTACTTGTTGGCAACTGCCTTTTTAAAGACATTTTAGTGTTTTAAAATACAATTTGGGGACATGTGATGATGTATTTTATGCTGTAGAACAAAATGTGTAAATATCTCAAGCCAGTCAATCTTATTACAGGCATTTCACTGAAAATGATGTACTGTAGCCTGTAAAAAACAGTCAAAAATAGTAATGGCTATCCTGTAATATTAATGGCTTATTTTATTACTAATATAAGACAATAAGACAGCAATCAAATTTGATCCAGTTATTGTTATGAATGGTTTCAATAAAGCCTGGTTTTAGGACCTTTGCTGTTATGATATACATCAAAAATTTATTTTTATACTTAATGCTGCTATTTTGATTTAATTTGATTTCATGCATGCTGCTAGTTTGACCCTATCTTGGCTAGATCTCACTTGAAAAAGAGATTTTAATCTTAATGTGATTTCCTAGTTATACAAAGTTTATATAACTTTATAACTATTTCAGTGAACTGTTTAGAAATAGTGTGTGGAATTGTTTAAAAAAGAAAAACGTGAAAGATATGTCAGATCTGAGAAGTAACAGAGATGTGAGAGTGTAGAGACAGCAGAAAAAAGGCTCTTTCATCTAGTCATTTTTGTCTTCCCTTCTTTCATCTCTTATATTTTATAATTACCAAGGCAAGTGTCCCTGAGCTACGATAATGCCACATATTGTGGCACCATCTGGCCCGGAGAGCACACCCTCCTGCAAATATTTTCCAGAGGTCAAACACTGTGCAAGAGCAAATTTGCAAACACGGAATTGAAAATAGTCCAGTTGTCTCATTGACCTTCCTCAGTTCAGCTGTGCACACAACAGAAAACACTGGCGTGTGTCAATGGTCGGCAAAACAAGTAAAAGGTAGGAAAATCAAATCAAATGAATATGGGAGTTAGGCTGGGATTTAAATGACGTCTGACACAGTCAAGGTAACAGAAGTGAGCATGGAAGAATATTTTTCTCTCACTTCAAGGTAACGTCGATGGGAAGTCTTTTTTTTTCTTTCCATTTACCCAACGGCTCATTAGTTTCTTTGTTGTTGTAAGATTGTTCAAATTACATCATGTCCATTACTCTCATTGCTCAGACTGCGAGCTCGTTGTGTGGCTCCATCCAGCACTTCTGAGAAATGAATGGGCTTAGAGCTATTTCACTTTTATTATGAAGTGCCTGTTGACTTGATATGGTCCGCTCAGTACATGGATGCCCGACACCTCGGTTTATGATCTCATGATATATTGTGAGACTGAGATGTATGAAGCAGAAGAACACGGACTGACTCAAAGCATCAATTAATCAGACTAAAGCTAAAAGGAAGTTATAACAACATCATCCAACTTGCTTTGCAGTGCTGGGGAACATTTTGATAAATACCATAAAAGCCACGACTCGGCATCACCCTGGGAACTACATGACAGTTGGAGATTATTATTTATCTAAATGAGCTATTGAAATAAAACCCCGCCCGCCGACTTCTACAAGTCTGGAAATGTCCAGCATCCGTGCTCAGCTACCCACATTTGAAGGGGAACGCCACTGTTCTGCACGTAAAGTTCAGTTTACTAATCATGACAAGTATTTTTAAACCTTTAAAAACTGTCTGTAAAATGTCTTCTGCAGCTCTGGAGGAGCTTTGTGAAGCCAAGTGTGTGTGCTTGGAGACTATCAACCCGGACTCCTCCCTACTCCTCGTCCCCATCTAATCTAGGTGTTTGGGTGCAACACCGTTTTGCTGTAGATAACAACCAAATTTAAATTTCTTTGGCTGAACTGGTCTTTTAACCAGTCTCTGTGTTAATCAGTGAGTTCTCCATCAAAACGGCACTGCTTAATTGCTGGAGTGCCCCTTTAATTTTCCACCCTGATACTTTATTTATAACTGCAGCATAAAAACCAGAAATGTGGACATTATTATTTCACGCTGCTCTTCATTTATGCAGAGGTTCCATAACATTTTTTTTTTTAAAAAACCTCTTGCTCACTGAAACTCCCGAGAACTGTCTGAACTCAGCACATCTTTGCTCCTTTGCCGATGTTTCAAGATGTCTCATGAGACGCCAAATTTAAGACGACAGCTCAGTTCGGGCTCCATTCATATAACATGAACACATTTCACCGGGTTTCTCACATTGTGCTGCGGCTGCTTACTGTGTGTGGTTTAGAAAGAAATCTAATCACATAACAGGGTTTTAAGGTGTTTTTCTTTAATCCCCACAGAGAATAAAAGACACAGAGGACAGAAACATTGGTAAAAAATAAGAACATTCACAATATATATAATTTTAGCTAATACGTAGACGGCAAATAACAGAATAATACATATAACCACTACTTGCTTTATAACAAAATGTACATTTCAATAACCTGCAATAATCCATGCAGCATTTGGATGTTATTCACCATCAATAAAATGAGTGTGTTAGATTTGTTAGCAAAAAAAAAAACCCTCTCAGTATAACAACCTCAGTGTTATAGTACATTCTATGTATGTCACTCAACATACACTCAAAGTTACACATTTCACAAGGACACTTGACCTTAAAATGACAAAGGAAAGTGCTTCACAACACAGAAATAATAGTAAGACATGCACACTGGGAAAAGAAATAAGATGTATTGTTCAATGTAAGTAAGCACTTGAGGCATTTGAGAAAATGGCAACAAGTACAACAGTCAGGAGAGAACCAGTAAAATGCTACAGCTAATGAACTGAAGTTTTACGACGTGGAGTCAGACAATCAAAAAGGTCTTTAAAATCTGAACTCCGAAACAGTAATTACCTCGACTGATCGCAGCAAAACAAAACAAAAAAATAATGACAGCATTTTAAACGGAATAATGAAATTCACATCTTTGTTCAGCGAACCGCGACAGCCAGACGTTTTAATCAGGACTGTTTGTTAAAGCCTGCTCCGTTCTGAAGGAGGTGACCTTCAATTTTGCTTTTTAACTTAGTGCTGTACAACAATGAACAATCGGACCTCATTCCAATGCCACTTCTGTTTCAGAGCAGCTGAGGGCAAGTGATGCTTTCACTGTGTGTGTGTGTGTGTGTGTGTGTGTGTGTGTGTGTATATA
>OMLP01028067.1:21491-45639 GCA_900302685.1 Spondyliosoma cantharus
TGTGTGTGTGTGTGTATGTGTGTGTGTGTGTGCGCGTGTGTGTGTGTGACTTTTTTGCATACATACAGCGAGGTGCAAAGGGACAAGTCTGCTTCAGGTTTTAAGGATAGACAAAAACATTTCCAAGCAAATTTCTCTGCTCAGAACATGAAATTAGGCCAGTTTAAATGATCATTTCAAGCTGTGGATGAAAACAAAGGAGCATGGATCAGAAACTAATAAGAATTATTATAGGAACAGGTCAACATTTTTGGGAAATGGGCTTAGCTGCTTTCTTTTTGGCTGAAAGTTAGATGTTTACCTCACAGCGAGCTGCTGGTGAGCTTACCTGGGCACAAAGACTGGAAACAGACGGAAACAGCGAGCCTGGCAAAAGGAAAGGACAACTGGCATTTTTTACCACTATGTCGGACTGCGTCTGAATGAGGTTGAGATACCTGGAGTGTCAGTTGTTTCTTTAAATTGTTGCTACTAAAATTTGGTTTATGTACGCAATAAGCAAACAAGATACAGTGTTAAGTGTTAATTATGCTCTAATCACATTTCTTTTTACCCTGACTCCATCTTTTTCAAGTTGCCCCTTGCCCCTCAGAGCAGAGTTATAAGAGGTAGTGGTTGAAATGCCTTACCTATTGATAATGTTTATGTAAGCCATTGCAGCTAGACATTTGTAACTAACTTATCATATATTACTTCAGCTGTGGTGACGTCTCTTACTGTACTTTTTTTTCATTTAATTGAGGGGAGACAGAAAAGCATGGACGCTCGCAATTTGATCACAACTACCAACATTAACAACCCATGCTCCAGCCCTGCCAGCCTGCACTGATATCAGAGGAGCAGGACTACAGTTCAGCATTTGGCGTCATATGGCACCAAAGAGGGGGAAAGAAAATGTGTCAAAATGTTGGACTGTAATGCACGAAACAGTTATAATGTAATGCTATCTAGCTAGCTAGTTAGCTACTGAGACATCTGCAAACTAGCTGAGGTTGGTTTATGCTTGTTATAAGGTAAAGGACCATAGTAGATTGAAACAACAAGAGTTCTCATGACCTTTCGATTGTACCTTAGGATGTAGCCCCCCAACACTGCGTCCTACCCTTAAACCACTAAAAAGAATCGGGACACCCTATCCCGTAGACGGGAACATGCAGAAAGAGGGGATAGGGCAAATAAGGGCATAGCAAGGAGTGTATTGGGATCGGCTTTTGTGAGTTTAAGGGGTACATGTAGATTAATTTTGTTCACCTTGGTCAGAGCTGCTTCTTCTTCTTCCAGTCTTTGCGCTAATCTAACCAGCCTCTGGCTGTAGCCTCATATGTACCACACAGATATGAAAGTGTTATCCATCTTATCGAACCTCTGGCAAGAAAAACAAATAAGCATTTTTCCCAAAGTCAAAAGTTTAACAAAACTCCTTCTAAATAAAAAAAACATTTTAAAATATCCAGTATTTCACCTCCCACTCTGCTCACACATTCAGTCATTGTGTTACTAATTCACAGTGAATGTGTATGCAGTCGCCCTCCTGCGAGCCACAGATGATTCATGGGGGCCTATAAAAGGGCGTATTCTCCGTAATATACTGTATAATACATCCTGGGGTATTCTTCCAGTGTGTTCTAGTGCAGAACAATGGAGTGTTTGTCGAGAGCACAGCCTGAAGCAGCAGAAATTGTTGGCAACATGCGACCTGCAGCCGAAAAAACGCTGCAGACAAACCACTGCATCAACAAAACGATAAAACACATAAATAACACAAAGGAGGACGGAGGATGAACACAGGGAACATGGTGCTCTTCCTCCGGTTGTGAGCGATTAAACAAATCTTCAAATAATGCACCACAACACACCTCAAACATGTCTCCGAGCACAGACAATCCTAATTCCTTGTCTTGTTGTGAAGCGCTTTACAATTCATGGTGGATTTACCGTACAGCAGGGGTAAAGCTGATTGGTGGAGAGCTGCCAGATGACGGCACAATCACAGGCTGAAGAACAAGTTATAAAAGATATACTGTACGTTAATCATGTAACATGCACGGCATACCGCATGAATTTCCTCCTCAGTATCAAGGGCACAATTCTCCAAGGAAAAGAAGGAAGTGTAATTTTGAACTCTTCCCGAGGCCCTGAATTTATCTCCAGGTTTTTCGAACAGGACGAATAATACTGTAAGATGTTTCTGCTTTACATATATCGTGTGGTGGATACTTTGATCTGCAGCCACTTGGAGCGCCGGGCTGCAGCGTACCTCTCGAGCTCATGTTGTCCCAGAGGAAATCAGAGCCATGACCCTGCCTGTGTTGCGGACGCCTCCTATACGCTGGGCTATACTGGGAGGAATTTAAAGCAGGGCATTTTTACATTTCGATGATGCTCTTGTCAGCTAGGTTGACTTACAATGAGTTTTGAGTTTTAAGTCTTTGTAGGTGCTGAGGGTACACTTTTCAGATCAAGATTTCCTGTTCCTCACGTAATCCAAGCTACACGCAGGAACACAGAGGGCAGAGTTTGGGATATTTGCAGGTCAAACGGACGTCTGACTAAAACTGGGATCTCCATACGTCTGCTATTTCTTGAGCTTTCAACCGTCTCAGAGACTCAGGGAGAAGACTTTGAGTTATAATGGAGATCAGTCAGTCGACATGTTAGCTCAGGAGCTGTCATGATTTAATCTATAGCACTTCTAAGACTTCCTGTCAGTGTGCATGAAAGATCGACACTGAAATCATCAACTGAATTTGCTTGAAAAGTTAATTAGCATCTTTTTTTAAAAACTAACTAGTAAACAACTCAACTCGGGAACAGACTAAGAAGCTACGCCTCAGTATTATGTTTTTTTCTACTAAAATTGGACTGATGAAGGACCGACAATCGACGACTTTGACACAAAAATTAAGTTGGCATTTTTAAGTTGCATTAGCAAATGGTACATTTTGAACTGATGATTGAAGACTCACATCAATAAACATTTGAATAAATTTTCACTTCTAGCCTTCATATCATCAGTGGTGGAAATCAGTGTTTGCTTGCTTCTTGTCACATGACTGTTGTACACAAGTTTCAGTCGCGTCGAGTAAACTCTAACAGTCTACAGCCTAATCGTCCCCGGACACTTTTGGGGGGCAGGAACTTAACATAGACTATGCTTCCTATGTCTGAAATGCAGAAATAATTCATTCAGAATTTATTCAGTTAAAGCAGCTACAATGATCTCGATTTCTTCTTGATTTCAAGCACCCCTTGTGGACAAAAGCAGTGTAAACACCAACACCTACTCTTATAAAAATCTTAACCTGGCTAGCACATACCTTCATTTTGGAAGCAAGTAAAACAAAAGAGGCACATTTTCAAACTATGTTTTGTTTTTTCAACAGCTGTTTGCAGGATGTTAACAAATGGTGAACTTAATAATATGTAATATGCATTGTTTAGGGGATGACTGGCCATTGACTTGTTCAGCTGTTTAGATATGATGATGTGTTGAGACACAATGTAATCTTTGTTTCTGTGCCATTCATACACTTAGGTTAACAAGTTCTGTTGCTCAAAAAGTTAATGCTATCAACATTCCCTCATGATGTTTTGCTATACAACTATAAAAAACTATACTGAAAAAGGCAATCTTATGTCAGTCAGAAGGAGGCATCTGTATTAAATTGAGATTGTTAAAAAAGTCCTTGTGGTACATTTAACTGTTCAGTTATATTTTCCGCAAATTTGCCATCTTAAAATGAAGATCTAAAGTTCACTGCGAAGCCTTCGCCACACTGCCATGAACGTCAACTCTGGGGGACAAATGCTGAATATTGTCTTGACGTAGTGAAATGCGCTCAAATGTTGTAATATGCTTATACAATCCTCACCACACTATAATATGTAAACTCCCACGCAGCGAAAATACACAGGACATGACCTCACAGTCCTCAGTGGAACACTAGTTACAGCCAAGACATCCAGCAGCCAGCCAGTTTGAACCTACGTGTCGTTTGACCCGTAAATCTCCAATTCACTGCCCTCTGAGAAATAGCCCCAAATGTAGTGTGATAGTAAACATTATTCTGCAGGAGTGATACTATGCAGCTTAGCTGCAGTACATTACAGTCGTCAGGGACCCCGTGCATCAAGGCGCCTAAATTAGAAGTCTTTGAATCCTTCCAGTCCTCCCCTCCGGGCCGCCGCTCTGACCGGGACACTAATCACAGCCTGGGGAGGGGAGTCACGGTCACAGTCAGAGTGTCTCAGCCCTCCGCAGCAACCAGCCAACCTCCACATCTCAGCACTTCGCTGATTATTCTTCACTGTCCTGGAACAGATGCATTCAAATGTAATGGCCCAAACCAGGAGACACGCACGCTGCGCTCAAAGACAAATGGGAAGATGTGTTCACACAGTGATACTGTACACAAAGAGGCACAAAGCTGGATGAAAGCATGAGTGAGGGAGACGGAGCATCTTCCTCCGTCTCCATACAATGAACTGCAGAGTATATTGCAGGCACAAAATGATAATAGAATACAATTAACTTCAAATGGTTTCACTGCACACATAAATCTCTCCCTCTGCAGGGTCACAAATGATTTAACTCCTTCCGTAAGGATGGAGTTTATAATTGCACATTGCTCTATGTGCTGTGATGCTCACATTGTCAATGGCACACTGTTCAAGAGCGTTAGGAACTTTTCTCTGCAGAATAAATTAGCAATCCATCCGGACATCATGCCAATGGCAAAACACGTCTCCTAAAATGCAATTTCACAGCATTAGAAAAGAAAAAAAAAAGCTGACATCTTTAAGTTGTGTGAGTTATCGCACACAACCGAGCATGACGTTAGAAAATCTGATTCACATCGACACATCTGGTTCACCTTCCAGTTTGACTGAAATCTGTTTTGTACTCGCCTGTGGTATTTCGTTTTTTTAAAAGACCTTGTTCGTTGCAGCTTCCTTAATCAGACCAGAGTGAATTGAAAGCTGCCTTCAATACTCCCTCCGTTTGAGATGAAGGCTTAGTGATACTTGTTATAGATTAATTACAGCCTGACAGAAGAAGACAAGACACCCAGAGGAAACAAGAGTAGGCGAGCTCATCAGATGTCCATGGCAACGTGACTGGTCTCTTCGACTCCTGAAAAATGTTTTAATGCAGCCTTTTCCGATGTACGGCGCCTGTGGAAACATGAGCTGCTGAGGTCACTGCAAGTTGACGGATGTTTTTTCTTCCTCATCATGTTTTCTCCTGTTATATTTTTTTTTTTGTCAGTTAGTCTTCGAGACATCCTTTGCTAAACTCACAGAGCAGCAAACGGATCGAATAGTCAATGAAGAGTGGCGTGCTGTGCGCTTTTCTTCAGCTCTAAAATTCAGGAGAAGAGACTTAATTTTCACAAAGTAGGAGATATGTTTTTGCTGTACGGTTCGGTCAAACCTTAACTGGAAGTCAGCCTGACTGAGTGGCAAATGTCAGAAAACTGGATATGAGTCATCCAGGATTTGCCGAGCAACCCCCAAACTACACTTTTCTTATTGATATGGAGTGAAACTTGTTGTTCACGCACTTCAGGGAACACGCTTTCTGTCCATGCTGAGATTCAGCTGTTTCCCAGACGATGATGATGATGATGACGATGATGATGCTGTAGCATTTCCACGTTGGTTCAGCCAGGGTCACGACAGCTGCCAGGACGGGTTGAAGAACTTGATGGCATGAGACTTGGCCCACTTGGCGAACACAGACTTCTCTGTGATGAAGCGGTGCCCGCCGTAGGGGGCGCTCTCATGGAGCAGGTACTCTGCACACTCGTCACGGCTGCCCGCCTCGTAGTAGTGGTAGGGAACCTTTCTGTAACCCTCCGTCCTGAAGAGCAGAGGAAAAGACAAAAAAGATGTGATTTTTAATTGCCAATTTAGTTTAAACCAGGACATCGTTTTTATTTCTTTCAGGTCCCATTTTGTACAACCCTGATTCCGAAAAACAATCTGGGACTCATAAATAAAACAGAATGTGCTACACATAACTGAAAACATTACATATTTAATGTTTTCATAGACTTTTGTAAACATGTGCTTATTCTGAATTTGATGCCAGCAACATGTTTTAAACAAGTTGGGACAGGAGCAACAAAAGACCGAGACAGATCAATAAAAACCTGTTTGGACAAAGGCTAAATATTTCTTTCATCTATTTTTTCTTACCGCCAATAGGAAGTATTTGAATCTTAAACATCTTCAAAATAAATGACTACATTTGCTATTTTGAATTTTTTTTTTTTTTTTTCTTGGCCAAGCTTTGTTGCACTGTAGTAACACCACCTCCCCCTCTGCCTCCCGCTGGCGGCTAATAAGCACATAATGTGACTGTGATATGCCACGTTTGGTACACAAGTACACCTCGGACATTACTGTGGTTTACAGAAATGCTAACTGTTAACATTATTTTATTTATTATAGACGACTGAGCTGGAGAGTTTTGTGGACACCTCTCCCGAATGAAATTAAGTGCACCTCCATTAACATCAGTGTGTAATAATATCACACAAACGAGTGAAGTAAATTGAGGAAAGTGATGTAAATTGAATGAGATGTGACAGGATGTATTAGATTCAGCTCAGCAGGTGATAGATTGATCAGTACATCACATTACAACATCACAGTAAGGGCACAAAGAAGAGTTTTGCTGCAGTTATTTCATGTTCTTGACTTTTTCAGCTAAATCATATACTTGACTGAGCAATATGAGTTTCAAGTGCGTCTCCTACTGCAGTTACATTTGTTGTGCACGTAAACAATAGATATAATCGAACATGGTTTTAATATTGCTTTGCTTGCGAGACACAATAGAGCCAGCACACTTCTGCGCCCGTTGGGACAAATTCCAGTCAGCAAGAGTCCTTGGATTTAATTGGTTCAGCCTTTAAAACTATTATCTGAAATAATAATCAAACTAAATTATTTAAACTACTAAACTGAAGATCCTTCAGGACTGTGTTCAGCAGTTTGAACTGATGTCGCCTCGGGCAGAATTTTACACTCAGCAGGTCTACCTCGTTCGGAGAAACAGGAGCTGCTGTTTGGCAGCCAAGTGTTTTCCAATAAATACTCTTCTGACTGAGCTGCATTTATCTGGGAAACATCACCATAAGATTCATTCTTGCTCCATCTGAAAACATTGCACGTTAATAGGTAGGAAAGTTTAGCCATTCTGAGCCGAATTGCGTGATGAGTCACTCTGTTTACAGTCCTCTTCAAATGATTCAAATGAACGAGGAATCAATGAGGAGCAGCAGAACAGAATCATTGTGCAATCTGCAGTTGATTTCTAATCGAAAGTGACGGCTTTATGAGAGGACGACTTGTCTAACAATTTCATTTGGAGACGGAACACAGGCGGAAGAGAAACAGCCAGTGGGTCCACGGCAAGCAAAAAAAAAAGTCTGCCAGCTTACAGTAACAAACGGCCCAATCACTGCCTCTCCTCTCTCCGTGTCACACCGGAGTTAACACATAAAATCAATTTCACTCTCTCTGCAGCACCTGTTGAGGCTCCATTACCGCACAACTGGTGAGGTCAGTTTTGACTAAAAGCTTTGAACGCCGTCACACAAAACATCACTTCTTCCCTTTGCACCGGGTCGTTCGGCTGCCAACAGTACTTTGTGTGACACTAAATTGTCCATTTGGAAAGTCAGTGGAACACAATATCCTCCTGTCTCACGCAGGAAGGGAAGGAAGTAAGTGAGAGACAGGCAGGGAGACGGAGAGAGAGAGAGAGAGAGCAACCCCTTAACTGCCTCACTGAATCATAAAATCCTCCGTGCTGGTTGAATTATCGCTCCTCTCTGCCGTGTGTCTGGGGCTGTTTATATTCCAACTCCTGCTGTGCACAGGGAACACGGAGAGGATAAAAGGCAGGATTTTCACCGCGCATTAGGTAAGAGTGTTTGATTTGAGGGGATAGAGGGAGCTCAGGTTGAGCTGGGAGAGAGTGGAAGGGAGACGTAAGGAGGAGAGAGGTGGCGGGCCCATTGAGGCTGACATGACTCGAGACCGAGCAGTCACGCCCGAGGCAACTGCATCTAGTTTGTCATCCCTCCTATGGCCTCGCAGTCAGACAGTAATCACTCACCCTAGAGTCAGAGAGGAGACGACAGGCCTGTATACAAATAAAACCCTAAGCAGAGGAAGAACTGGGCGCTGCTACCCAGCCGCACGCCTCCGTGGAGACTCCGCAGCCTGCTGGGTATTCTAGGTAGGAAAACATAATGGTATTCACGGCACAGAGAGCCCAATATGGATTTCAGCATAGAAATTCAGCCATTAAATCCAAATAGAGGCACTGGAAATGAATTCCAACAGGCAGTCCGCGGTTATGGGAGGCTGCGATTGGCTGGCACCGCTGTGAATGTGAATCTAGTTTTCAAAGTTTTTGCAGGGACGTGGGCATTTTTCATACCAGCATGGAGGAGGGTGGGGCTGATAGTTGGTGTCTTACTTGCAGTAGGTGTCATTTATCATGCCGTAGATATGGATCTCTTTGCACATGTCCATGGCAAGGATAAGCGTGAACCAGCCGGTGCTGAGGTAGGAGCCGGACTGGATCCTGCAAAACATACACAAAGACAGGTCTTTAACCCTCACAATCATTTGAATAAAACAATAATTAAAATACATTTGTATCAAGATAAAAACATCCATAGCGTGTACAGGATTTGTGTGACCTTTGTACTCTTGTCTCTTTTGTGCTTGTAATGCAGTTGATTTGAGAGTTAAAATTATTCGAGCAGCTGTTCTTATTGTAGGTTGCTCTGGATACAAATCTCAGCTTGGGATCAAAAATGCAAATTTAAATGTAAATGCGTCTCCAGCACAGCGAGACAGCCCTCAGGTACGAACCATTTGTCTGTCTCACTGTAAGATTCACATGAGTCGTTTCTCTGATTTTAAAAACCCACTTGCAGCCTTAAAGGATAAGTTCACTAAAAATGTAAATTTTTGTCATTATCTCCTCACCCCCATGCTGAAAGTTGGGTAAAGTTTCAAAGCAGTATTCTCCTAAACAACTTAACTAGCTGCAGACTTAGGTCGCTGGGAAACCAGCAATATCCAAAATGTCATGATAATTTCCGGCCCAAATATCACGATAGAGGACATCATTGTCACTCCAGCCAAGTGGACCACAAATTCGTGGTTTTGCCCTGTTTAGCTTACAGCAAAGACGACATGCAGCCTAATTCAAATAACTTGCCTCGCCATTTCCTCCCACTGTAAACAGAAAATACCGGCACATTGGAAAGCTGGTGTTCGTATGTCAACGTAACGTGTGCATACCGCTTCATCGGGCCACTTCAGCTGAAGTAACCTCCCAAGTATCGATGTACATAGCCTCCGACAGCACCGTGTAGTGCTGTGCAATATGGACAACATTTTATATCTTGATATAGCTAATTTTATATCCCGATAACGATATATTCTGCTTCTGTATCCGCGTCTGATGTAACGTTACTAATAACGTTATTTTCGTCTTCCATTGTGCTCTCCTCCGTCTCCGCCATGCTGCTTTGCCTCTGTTTACTCCCAAGCGACCAATGCCGTAAACGAGTCCTTGCAGGTGATGTAAACATGCTGCCACAAAGCAGTAGCGTTGCTGCAGTTACATTCGCCTTACAATTAACTTGTTTTGAACTCAAAATTTGGATATCCAGCGGTCATTCCGACGTTGAGTTGTGCTTTACATGGCGTATTAAATCACAACTGTAGTGTACGTTTACGTTAGTGTAGCAACGTCAATATTGCACAGCTCGAACTCCGTGTGCATTTTCTTTTCAGAATTAAATCATGAAAATGCCAAAACAGTCATTCACTATGCAATATTGTGTAAAATATGTATATATCAATAATATTGCATATCAGCCCATGCCTATATAAATGTTTTAAAAGCAACCTCGAAGAAACATAAAAGGGCTCCATACAGCTTGTGCAGCATGATCCAATTCTCTTGAAGTCTTGAGATCCCAAATTGATTTGAAAATAGGTTATTTACACCCTTTAGAAAGCCAAAATCTTCACTGTAGCTGCTAAATTAAAATGGGTGAGTGAGTCGAGGGTGTAGATAACCTCTTCTCAAATCAATTTGGGATCTCAAGGCTTCCGGAGACTTTGATAAGGATTTAACATTATTTAAGTCTGCTGCTACTTCAGTTACTTCAGAGAACGCTGCAACCTTGTTCTGTTGTGAGGCTCCAGAAATGTTTTTGTGGACTCCGAAACTAACTTTCCATCAGCGTGAAAGTGAGTATATAATGACTGAACTTATCCTTGAGTCAGTTAAACAGGTTGTAGGAATCCAGTATACAACAAGGTTCAAAGGCCGCGTAAAGAAAAACAATTCATTGGGTTGTTGAACACCTCACAACAACAAGCCGGCAGCAGTACACATGTCGTCCCCTGGGAGCGATGCAGGAACCCTCGTGGGCTAATCAATAACAACCTGCCCAATCCTTTCATCAACGTCGGACCTGTGGTGTATGAGTGATGATCTATCAAAGTTTAAAAAGCTTTGATCATTCTCAAACACAGAGCGCACAGCCGAGATGCATCTTCACTCGAGGTTTTGTCGAAAGCAGAACAGTAAACTCAGAAGTGGGTCATGAAATGTAGACCTGCAGCCTCCGCAGGGCAGGTGGCCCCGCACTCTCGGAGCCCCCCCCCCACACACACACGCTTTTCAGCAATGCATAACACTACAAGGAGTCTTAGACCTTGAATAAATTAAACAGAGTGCACAGTGTGATACTGATAATGAGGAAAAAAATAGTCGCATCACCACAGCTTGAAATAGTATCAGCATAGAGATTATGGAGGGTCACAGGTTTCGATTCTACTCACTGAACCAAGTGGACAACAAACACAGCAATTAATAAATACTAACATATATATAAAAAAATAAAAAGAATAAACCAATAAATTACACTATTTTATTTATCATACTATTTTATGAGGAGGATTATTAAAAGAAAGTTCACTCAAAAATGGGTCAAATAAAAAGGGATTTAAGAAGAGAATGACATCAATCAATAATAACATAAAAAAAAAAAAATAATTGAATACCCCAGAGAAAGAAATTCTCAATTAATTCAAAAATATTAATAACAATAGTAGTAATAAGTAAGTGTTTGATCCAGAAATTGGTCAAGTAATTATTATTTACCAACTGCTTTTCCATTTATCAATTTATTTATTTTTTATCAGTTTATGTGGAAAATCGTATTAATTCCTATTTTTACTGTCCAATCACAAATCAATCACTGTAATGCTTTTAAACCAATTTTAATACTCTGGCTCCCAGAAGATAGATGAAAATAACTAACAGTGGTCCCCAGAAACAGCAAATTACAGTCTAAAGCCCAGCAGAATTAACTGGCACACACAGAACAAATGTTTGGAAAAGCAAATTCTGTTGGCTGATCAGCATCCAGCCATTGTTCTCAGAAGGACTCCTGCCCATCACTGATGAAGTGCCTTGGACAGCTCCTGAATCACTGGCTGTTCCAGGATCAGGACCCTGGACAGCGCTCAACACAAAAGCTGGTTCACAATGTTCTAAATCTGTTTCCCGACATTTTGGCCTTACGATTACTTAAAAACAGACTGTATTCGAGTAGAAGGGCACTCAGTAGAGCGCATGCAGTCCCCTTCAGTTCAATCAAGCCTCATCCAATATCAAATAAAACATATCACATCATTTTTAAAAATAATACAGCTACAGAGTTTGTAGAACATTTAAAAAAGTATATATCCCCCTGGCTAAAATTATTGTTTTGTTTATGTTTGTGGAAGGATTCTGACAGTTCTAGCTTCTCACAAGGTTTATGAGCCAATAGTACAACGCCAATGGAATCACATAGTATCTGTGTTTTGTCAGAGGAGTCTTGGTAGTTGCCAGTTTGAGGAAAAAAAAACAGAAAACTGGCCCAGCATACTGTACTGTCCTAAGGGTCAGAAGATGAGCAGCGGTGAAATGAAAGGTGGAGAAGACAGATTTAGGGAAGTGGCTATATGTAATCGATAACACCTTTGAATCCGGAAGATCTGGAATTCTTTTTGGATCTGCATGTCTCATAGATACCAGCCACCTACACGCAGGTTTTTTTTCCCATAAGATCCATGCACTCCAATGTCACAAAACAACGAAATCTCTTCATACGTTAAAGCATCAAAATTTAATGGGGTCTATTCTGGGCCGAGACCCATCGTCCATATGAGTTTCGTGAAAATCCGACCAGTAGTTTTTGTGTAATCCTGCTGACAATCCAACAAACCAACCAAACAACAAACAAATGGACACAGGCGAAAACCTTAACCGCAAGTCTGAAAAAATCTTTGATGCAGCTGAGAAATGTTTTCTCTGCTGTCCTATCCTGTTATTCATCTCTTGACCCATGAAATTTGTTTTGCGACTCCTAATTTGGGAACCACTGTTCTAAATAACCTCTACGGAAAAGCATGAGGCTGCTTTAGGCTGTTGCTGATCTACTTATAGTCATGAAGCCTTGGAACAGCTAAACAGGTTATTTCAGATGAGTACATTTCAGTTCTCCAAATCTTTCTGTGATCCAAACTGGTAAATAACAAAAACAAAACTGGAACCATATCGGCAACAAAAAACCCACACAAAGCTTTTCAACTCAGCTCATTGAAATCATTCAATTTCCACAGTGTTGTGTGGTAAACACATTTTATTTTGTTGAAATCAGGCATAATTAAATATAAAAAAAACCTCCTTTCTCTCATATTGCGCAGTGAACGCAGCTGGGATACGACTGATGCAGGTCTGAATGATAACTAGAGGGTTATTTTTCAAACAATTCACAGAGCGGAAACGTCATTTCTTGCCTGTTCTCTAATGTCCATTGAAAAGAGGCAGAGAATGCTGTTTTCAAATTACAGAAAATAATGACTTTTCGACCTTTTTAAAGCGGAGAAGGGGACATGGCAGGGGTGGATGACGGCACTGAGATGGGTCAGGATAAAAAGAGAAAGAGATTTGCATTACAGGGCAGAAAAAATGTTGCAGTTGAGTTTAAAATCTTGACCTTTAATCTGAGTGACCTCATAAGGCCAGTGGCTGTAATCTGTCAGGTTTGTGTAGCAGCTTCTGAGTCGAACCGACAGTGTGGACGTTAGAACCAGGCGATGATTTGTTCATCTTCAACAGGTTGGATGGCTCGATTCAATGACCAAGGATCCAAAGTGACAAATGCAAAGTGAAAACATCGATTCATATCATCATTTTCAAGATACCCCCCTTTATTTTGAAATTCCTCTGGTCCGTCTGTGTCACCTCCTTCCTAAACATTGAAACAGAACCAGCACCAGGTAGATTAAAATCAAGAACAAGACGATGAGGATATTTACTCCCTTCTCAGGAATAAATCAGCAGTGCTGAAATATTTGGAGAGAAGACGGATCACTACAGAAACAGGCCCTCTCACTCAGCAATCCGCTAACTTGTCGCTCTTGCTCATAGCTGCTATGTTTAAAAAACGTGCATGTAGGCTGAAATCCAACCAGGTTGTTCTGTCGGGAGGTACAGTGACTAAATCTGTCAGTGAGTAAAATAAGAAGTTTAAAAAAAAGTTAAAATAAGAAGTGAATATGTAGTTTGTTAAGCTACCAGCAGAGGAGAACCCTTGTGAGGGTTCTGTCTTTGGTGTGTTTTTGCCCTGCTTGTTTTCCCCGCCTCTTTGTTCCTCCCCCTCTGCAGGGCTTGGCTGACGGGGCTGACGGGGCACACCTGCAGCCATTCAGTCATTACTACCTCCATAAAGCCTCTGTCTTCACCTTACTCCCATGCCTACCTGTCTCTGCTTTGGGGTCCAACTGCCAGTAGGCCTTAACAGAATTATCTGGCCAACATGGACACCGCAGAGACCTCTTCACTTCGACAGGCGCTAGTGAGTCAGGGAGTCCTTATGGGGCAACACGAGGAGGCTCTTAAGCAAATTATGGACGCGCTTAAGCGCCTGTCTTCAGGAGTTACTCAACTCGAGGCTCGTTTGGACCAGGTGTCCACACACCTCCTCAATCCTCCAGCTCCAGCTCCAGCTCCAGCTCCAGGCCCAGACTCTGCTCCGGTTCCTCCACCCAACCATCCCTGTGAGCCCTTCATCCCCACACCTGCCAGGTACTCAGGAGTTTTAGGGACCTGTAGCCAGTTCCTCCACCAGAGTTCCTTAGTTTTTGATCAACAGCCTTTAACCTACTCCACAGAGAGATCTAAGATTGCTTTTATTATGAGTTTGCTGTCAGATAAGGCATCTGCCTGGGCTTTGGCCATGTCTGACAGCAACCCCCCTCTATGTAGTTCACTTTCTTTGTTTACAGCCAAGATGAGGAAGATTTTCGACCACCCCTTACAGGACAAGGAGGCCAGTAGCCGGCTCCTTTCTTTCACATCCAGGCACATCCAGCACAGTCGCCCAGTACTCGGTAGACTTTCGCATTCTCGCAGCTGAGTGTGGGTGGGATGAGAAGGCTCTACAGGGGGTATTTATCAAGGGTTTGAGTTGAGGGAGGAGCTCAAGGATGAGCTAGCGGCTAGGGACGAAACTACTTCTCTAGATGAGCTTATCTCCCTCGCCACTCGCCTAGATAACCGCCTCCGTGAGAGACGCAGGGAGAGAGCAGCCAGGCTTAGTCCCCCTTCCCCCCCCTCGTTCCTGGTCCGCACGGCCCCCTGCACCTTCTCCTCTACCTCTTGGTCCACCTGTCCTCAGTGGCTCTCCGTCGGCGGCCTCATCGCTCCCCAGCACCGAGGAACCTATGTAGCTGGGTAGGACGAGGCTCTCCCCGGCTGAACGCCAATGGCGACAACACCTTGGGCTCTGCATTTACTGTGGTCAGGCCGGCCACCTTCTTTCCCAGTGTCCAGTCCTGCCAAAAGAGCAGGCTCACCAGCCACAGGATGGGCACTGGTGAGCCACACCTCCGTCCCTTCCTCCCCACCTCGATGCCTCCAGCTTAAAGGTACCGTGTCTTGGTTTCAAGTTTCTTTTCCCGTGGAAGTACTCGTGGACTCTGTTGCTGATGACAATTGTATTGACTCATGCCTTGTCTCTTAGTTTAACCTTCCCTTGGAGCCCTTGCCTACAGCTAAGGACGTGGTTGCTCTCGATGCGAAGCTACTATGTCGAGTCACTCACCGCACTGCACCACTGTCACTGCTTCTCTCCGGTAACCACCATGAATCTATTTCCCTTTTCATAATTTCCTCTCCGACTACCCCTCTTGTGTTAGGTCTCCCTTGGTTAAAACTGCACAATCCCCACATAGACTGGTCCTCCTCTGCCATCACCAACTGGAGCCTTTTTTTGTCACTCACACTGTCTTCACTCTGCTATTCCTACCACAGTCTCTTCTACACCTCCTCCACCCAGACCAGTTGACCTCACTCTTGTCCCTGCACAATATCACGACCTCCAGGAGGTTTTTAATAAGGACCGTGCCCAATCCTTGCCACCCCACAGACCCTACGATTGCGGCATAGATTTGCTCCCTGGTGCCCCCCTTCCGTCTAGCAAACTTTATAAACTCTCCAAACCAGAAAGGGAGGCCATGGAGACTTACATCACAGACTCCCTTGCAGCTGGTCTTATTCGTCCCTCCTCCTCTCCTGTGGGGGCGGGCTTCTTCTTGGTGGACAAGAAGGACAAGAGTCTTCGCCCCTGTATTGACTACAGGGGTTTAAACGACATTACTATACGCAATAAGTACCCTTTACCCCTCATTGACTCTGCCTTTGGCTCCCTTCACGAAGCCACCATCTTCACTAAGTTGGACCTTAGAAATGCTTACCATCTGGTACGTATTAGGGAGGGGGATGGCTTTTAATACCCCTCTCGGGCATTTTGAGTACTGTGTCATGCCTTTTGGGTTAACCAATGTACCTGCTGTTTTCCAGGCCCTTGTTAATGACGTCCTGCGTGACATGTTAAATAAGTTTGTATTTGTATACCTTGATGACATTCTTATTTTTTCTCGGTCCTTTGAGGAACATGTCCAGCAGGTCCGACTGGTTCTACAGAGGCTCCTGGAGAATAGACTGTATGTTAAGGCTGAGAAATGTGAATTTCATGTGTCTTCTGTGCAATTTCTTGGCTTTGTGGTGAAGGGGCAGATCAGGACCGACCCTGCCAAGGTTCAGGCAGTGGCCAACTGGCCCACTCCTACAAACAGGAAGCAGCTACAGAGGTTTCTGGGGTTCGCAAATTTTTACCGTAGGTTCATCAGGGGCTATAGTAGTGTCGCTTCCTCACTAACCAGGCTAACCTCTGTAAAGACTCCATTCTTATGGTCCCCTGCAGCAGACGCTGCTTTTAGCAGACTGAAGTGCCTGTTCTCCTCTGCCCCTGTGCTTTCCCACCCAGATCCCGCTGTTCAGTTTGTGGTGGAGGTCGACGCCTCAGACACTGTGGTGGGTGCGGTTCTCTCCCAGCGTTCCACCTCTGACCTGAAACTACATCCCTGTGCCTTTTTCTCATGCCGACTCACGCCAGCAGAGAGGAATTATGATGTTGGTAACCGTGAGCTTCTAGCGGTCGTGCTGGCTCTCCAGGAGTGGAGGCATTGGCTGGATGGGTCCACCTTTCCTTTTATTGTCTGGACTGACCATAAAAACCTCTCCTACCTCCGTTCTGCCCGCAGATTGAATTCTCGCCAGGCCCGGTGGGCTTTGTTCCTGGGCCGTTTCAATTTCAGCCTAACCTACAGCCTGGCTCCAGGAACACTAGGCCAGATGCCTTGTCACGCCAGTTTGCCCTTCCGGAGGGGGAGCCATGTGGGGAGACCATCTTGCCTTCATCATGTGTGGTTGGGGCTGCCAGGTGGGAGATCGAAAGGCTGGTCCTGGAGGCCCGAGAGGACCACCCGGATCCTGAAGGCTGTCCACCCGAACGGCTGTTTGTGCCTGCCAGGTCTCTGGTACTCCAGTGGGGACACGCCTCCAAGATGGCTTGCCACCCTGGTTTCCACCGCACCCTAGCCCTCTTGCAGCAGCGTTTCTGGTAGCCCACTATGTCCTCTGACACCAGGGAGTATGTCTCCACCTGCTCCGTCTGTGCCCGCAGCAAGGCCTCTAACCGTCCTCCTGCTGGCTTCCTTCATCCCCTGCCTGTTCCTCACCGGCCATGGTCTCATATCGCAGTGGACTTTGTTACGGGCCTGCTGCCATCAGAAGGTAACACCACTATTCTGACTATTGTTGACCGATTCTCCAAGGCTGTGCACTTCATTCCCCTGTCCAAGCTTCCCTCAGCCCTAGAGTGTGTTCCGGCTGCATGGCATCCCTCAGGACATTGTTTCGGACTGAGGCCCCCAGTTTTCTTCACAGGTGTGGCAAGCCTTTTGCCGGGCTCTGGGGGCGTCAGCCAGCCTCTCCTCAGGTTACCACCCCCAAACTAATGGCCAGACGGAGCGGGCCAACCAGGACTTGGAGACAGCTCTCCGTTCACCACCCCGCCTCCTGGTCCACCCACCTTCCCTGGGTAGAATACGCCCACAACTCCCTGGTTTGCTCCGCCACAGGTATGTCTCCCTTCATGGCTTCTAATGGTTTCCAGCCACCACTTTTTCCCTCGCAGGAGTCCGACTCTGCTGTGCCCTCTTTGCAGGGTCATCTCCGGCGTGCCCGCCGGGTTTGGCGAGAAGCTCGGGCAGCCCTCACCCGCACAGCGGCTCGGAACAAGAGGTTGGCAGACCTACACCAAACCCCTGCGCCCGACTACCACCCCGGGCAGAAGGTTTGGTTGTCCTCTCGGGACCTCCCCCTACAGACTGAATCCCGGAAACTGGCTCCTCGGTACATCGGCCCTTACGAAATTGACCGAGTAATAAATCCCACTGTGGTGAGGCTGAGGCTTCCACCTGCCCTAAAGGTACACCCGTCCTTTCATGTTTCCCTCCTGAAGCCAGTTTCCACCAGCCCTTTGTCCCCTCCGGCCGATTCCCCTCAACCCCCCAGATCATCGATGACCACCCTACCTTCTCTGTCCGGCGTCTGCTGGATGTGCGGAGGCGGGGCCGGGGTTTTCAATACCTGATTGATTGGGAGGGGTATGGGCCAGAGGACCGTTCCTGGATCAAGCGTTCCCTCATCCTTGACCCTAGTTTGTTAAGAGACTTTTGTTCTCAGTACCCCGAGAAGCCTGGTCGGCCGCCAGGTGGCGTCCCTTGAGGGGGGTTACTGTGAGGGTTCTGTGTTTGGTGTGTTTTTGCCCTGCTTGTTTTCCCCGCCTCTTGTTCCTCCCCCTCTGCAGGGCTTGGCTGACGGGGCTGACGAGGCACACCTGCAGCCATTCAGTCATTACTACCTCCATAAAGCCTCTGTCTTCACCTTACTCCCATGCCAGATAATTCCGTATTGTCGGTAGTGCTGACGCGTTCACTTTGTGAGTTTTTTTGCTGCCGTGGGTTTTGCCAGCACGCGTTGATGTGCCTTCTCCTTGTGTGTTTTCAGTTCTGTGTACCTCGTTGCCTCGTTGCCTCGTTGCCTGAGTTCCTGTTTTTGCCCCCTGCTTGAGCATTCCCTTGCTGTTGGGTTTCCCTGCCTGCCTTGCTGGTGGAGCTTTTTGTTAAAATAAACTTTTTTGCACCTACCACGCCTGCCTGTCTCTGCTTCGGGGTCCAACTGCCAGTAGGCCTTAACAGTTTTGTCTCCTTGTTAAAAATGTTTCATGCGTGTTGGTGGAGTCATTTTAAAGTCAGCTTTACTGATAATTATTAAATGAACCTTACTGATAACTGACGTAATATTGTATTGAAACTTGTAGTGGTAGTATGAGTCATTTACACACAACATGCAAATAAAGGGGCCGGGTTTAAAAATACTGATTTCCCTCTAACAACCTCTCTGTGCCTGCACTATTTCTGCTACAGCGGGCTGGGGGGATGGCAGGTCTACATGGGGATGTATTTTGGCCTGCTCATTATAACCTGATAATATATACTTTAACATTCTAATATTTTTTATTTGGTTGGAAGGGGGTCAAATAATAACACAGAAGAAACTTTTACGAGGTTTTACAACAGTTTGACATGAAGTGGTGCTGCTGAGGGACGAATCTGTTGTGTGGACTAACGCTATGAACCTCACAGATAACGAACAGTCTCTCGAGCCACATGACCACCCTGCTTACAACACTGTTGCTTTCCTCGTGTGCTACGTCTTTATCGCTCAGTCAAAAAATAGGAAACAAGCCTGATACATTGGTTGGCAGCGTCTATGTTCAACAGAATGTTATGAAATAACTGGTCATTTTTCCTTCAGTTCTTTGTGGGATGCGTGGCGTGGTACCTGGCACCCCCCACCTCAAAGCCAAAGGTCAGATAACCCGCATGATGAGTGTCACTCGTCCTTGTACTCACTCCAGCCCTCCGTTCAGTTTGCTGCCTCAGAGTTTCCCTCTACTTCGTGCGAGTCACCCCCCTTTGTGTTGACATTTGCCCCATCTCATTTGGTCTGTCTGGAAATGATGTGATGTAAATTTTGGATGTTTAGATCACAATCTTTTACGCTTAAAAAATTATTTAGCCGTCAGCTACGGAACTAATATGAAGTCTCACATCCATGTATTTGTCCCAATAATCTGTGGTGTACAGTTAAACTTTCATGGTCCCCAGAGGATGAATCTTACTTTGGTAACTCTTCCTCCAGCACTACCATGAGTTTTCTTAGCTTGAGTGAAATACCTTTCCAATTATTTGATGGATTGTCATGAACCTTCATACACACATTCATGCCCCCGTCAGAATGAATTATAATAATAATTCTAATAACTCCTGAAGTTTTCACCTCGAGTACTCATCAGGTGAAAATTCCAATTTGTCTGAAAAGTTACCGTCTCCACGCTGAGATATATTCACAGGACCTGTTCCGGCTATCTGTCCCAAAAGTCCATCCTGAATTAGAAAAAGGGTTTGTATGCTGCTCCTGCAGCTTGGAATTAGTTGTAGGATGATTTGGTTCAGAGGCAGCTGGCAACTTCAGGTGTTTTTAAAAATAACTGAAATAAATGGAAGAAAGAACCCAAGGCTGTAAATGTGTTCACTGATTGCCCCTGGTTTATCCAGAACACTAATCTATAATCTATATGCTGTAATCTGAAACCTTAGCCAAGGCAACAGGGTAAAATATCGGCACTTTATGTTCCTGCAATCCACTGATGTGTTCACAGCTGTACATGTCAGGCTATGGACCAAATAACCATTGCAACACATACTGTTCACATGTGTGTACAGCATTGTATCTGCTAGCATATTAACATTGTCACTGTGAGTATGTTAGCATGCTGACATTAGCATTTATCTCAAAGTAAGTCTTTTCCCAAGTATGGCTTTACAGAACTGTGAGCGCAGCTTAAGACTCATCTCTTGTTATTGCTCTGTGATATACAACCCAATCAGCAGAATAAATGTTGGCAGTGTACGTTTCTGCAAACCTAGGATATGTTGAAAATCTACGTTTCTTTGTGTTGCAAACCTCTGGTGAGGTTTGGGCACAAAAACACTTGGTAATGTTTGCGAAAATAACCTGTTTTGGCTTAAAATACCTGTTTGGGTCGCCGGCGGCAGGAAATTGTCCTGAGGTCTCCTTGAAAATATCAAGCTGTGTCACGCTTTCATCATTAAAATGTTGTCACTGGCTTGGCTGCTGTCTGGCCCATGGTTCCATCACTATTCCCTTCACCTCCTGATATGAGATTCAGGTCACAAGCATGTAATGTGAACGTGATATGACACGTTTTGTAGAAATATCAATATGGCACACAGTCTTCGACATGTGCAAATGTGAGTAGATCAGTGGTTTGTAGAAATGTTAAGTGCCGTCATTTTATCTGACGACTGGGTTGAAATATAGCATAATACAGTTTCTTGGCTTAAAGATAGTCATTCAAAAACATTAAAGGAACCTTAAAAACTCAGAATATTAAACTGACAATAATAAAATAAAAAAACTGCTTCAGCAAAAAGTGCAGAGAGCACCAGCAGGCGAACCTGATCGGCTATAGAGGAGCTGCACAACTCACATCTGTTTATCTTTTTAGAATGATCATTTATTGGATAAGTAAATACGGTTACTCTGTGCAACCACACCAAAGCCAAACCACTCAGCCGTCTAAACTAAAACATTTTCAAACATCCACACTGCTAAGATGTGCGTTTACGGCCCCAAGTGCACAATGTAGCTGGGCTTTTAGTTTTGATAGCCCACCAAACTGTCGCTCACACACAGGCACTGGGGTTGTCGGGAGGTGAAATTAAAAAAGAAACACAACAATTTGTCGTAATAAGGGAGTGGAGGAGCACAGAAGGGAAATGGCACATTATCACTAATACACAGCTCTGCAGCTCGCAGCCATCAGAGCTGTCAACACATCACTATTAGCCTGCATTATTCATTAGCCATTTGCCACTCTAGTAGTAGACACACAGACTCTCACACACATATACATATATTGACACACAAACACCGCATTCCCAGCCGAGCGCTGAATGTCCTGGAGCAAAAAACCTTGCTGGAATAAATAAAAGGGGGGTGGGATCTGCTGACCTGATAACTAACATTTCAAAGCAGATGTATGGGAGTGGAGACGCAGAGCGGGCGGCTGATAGAATTCAAGGCCTACAGCAGTCAGCGCATTTACCTATGGCAATTATAATGGGACAACTTCGCAGAGAGGATGCTCTCATTGTGTGGCCAATTTGAAAAAGAGATAAGACGCAGAGTGAAGCTGCTTTGGCAGGCGACTAATAACATACAGAGCCGGAGGACAGAGAGAATGCAATTTGCTTGTTGTTTTTCTTTTTTAAAAGCACTAAAACACAGCCTTTAAGTCCAAGATGGAAAACAAAGTTGTCATGAGGTCTGACTCAACGCTGTCTGGCTTTATACCCAGTCTCTTTCAGTCCCCACTGCTGTGGCGTTCCTGAAAAATGAAACATAATAAATTGTGTTTGGGCACGAACAGAGGTGGGTGAAGAAAGACAAAAATGAGAAAGCTCAGTTTAATCTGTCCTTCTTGCTCTCTCCCACACAAAGCAGAGACAAGTGAGGCGGGAGTGATTGGGGCTGACGTGCTAGGACGCTGCGGCGCTACCGGCACTTGGAAATGAAGGGTGTTTGAGAAATGAAGTCAGACACCCTGAGCAGGGTCTAAGTAAATAATCCCCCAAGTCTGACTGAGCTGGAGCTTATTGTGCTTTACCTGCCGAGCGCCAGAGGCTAAGAGCGGTGGAGAACTGCCCAGGATCAGTAAGAGTCTCCTCCACTGCCGACTCTGTTCAATATTTTGCACTTGACATTCACAGCAGGGGAGCTGTCCGTGTGTGCGAGAAAATCCGCACTGACGACCGGTTGAATTGAACCGTGCCTTATAGTGCCTCTGCAGCTGCATAAATATGATATGACACCTGTCAAAAATACTTAGTGGAATATAACTCAACTCCATTGTGAGAAGTTGATCCTTAATCCGGAAGGAGCTCACTCTGACTTTAAAAACTGTTGCACATCAAACGAAATCAATTATGATACGATATGAGACAAACTCTCACCTGCTAGAGGAGCACTGGTTCTTACAGGACAGTTCAGCTTGAACTGTGATGTGAAGGATTAAACACTACACCACACAGGCATAGTTTGGAAATACACATTTGCTTTCTCACTGAGGAGTAGATGAGAGGACTGACACCACTCTTATGTCTGTATTAGAAATATGAAGGCACCACCAACAGCTGGTTAGCTTAGCTTAGCACAAAGACTGGAAACAGAAACAGCTAGCTTTGTCCAACAGTGATAAAATCTGCTCAGCAGTTAGTGTTTATTTCATTATTGGGAATTGGGAATGCATTAAAGAATTTATCAGCTATGTTCTAACTGCTTATTATTAAACCGCACAATATTCACATCAAATATGTTGAGGTAAATGTGGTAATTTGGAGTTAATTTGAAAAAAAATGTCAAATACATTCTTTAATAATTGAATGAATCATTCAACCTGTGTTTTACATAAGATACTGAGAAGATAAATGTGTTTTTAATGTAATCTGACGATAAAAAGAGAATAAATGATTGAAAACTGACTGAAAGACTTGCAACAGTTTTCGTTAATTAAAACTAGACTAAAATAGTTACAGTTTTCTTTGACTAAAATAAGACTTTACAGACTTTTACTCAACTAAAACTTGACTAAATAAAACAACAGAAAGACTTAACATAATGAACACCACTACCAGCACTCCTCAAGTTCACAAATTAACACATGCCTTGTTTTTACAAAAAACAAAAAAGTGCAAAACAAGAATGTCTTGTAGTGTGCCGTACTTTTTCTTGGCCACACGCTGTGTCTTGTAACTTTATAGATATAATGTGTTAATTAGTGAGCTTTAGAGGGGCTGGCAGGAAGGATTCTGTTACCGCTAAATGAATGCTAATGTAGCTCTGTGTCTGCTGGATATGTTAATAAGCCACTGTTTGCTAGCACATTCACCATATCAACATTTACCAGCTGATAATATGTTAATGTTGTGTTCACAGCTTATTGCACTGGCCCCAAGTGACTCCGAAAGGTCAATTAATACTTAGTTTTTATTTTCTACACTTTTTTTACATCATGCAGACTTGTCATTTTTCACAGTTAGTATTCATTGGCTGATTTGAGAGATAGTGACTCCCTTCATTTTTACTTTCATTACATTTAATTTAATTTAATTTAATCAGAAAGTCTCTTGAGATACATTCTCCTTTACACTAGAGTTACAACAAATTAATTCATTAATTCAAATTAAATAACTCCTAGACCTCTCTTTAATTTCAGCTGATTAATATGTATTTAGGATCTGCCTGTTAAAGAAAGTCACTACATTTTTAAACCCAGGGCTCTGTATTCATATGACTTGGTGTGTGAATGATGGGTGATCATGGATACATTTATCTATATATATATTATTTATTAATTTATATTTATTATAGAGATTTCTGCTGACCTACTGGCAACCTTCACGTTTAGCCTCCAGCTAACACGAATAGAGATGAAATGATTTAATCTTAAAACAAATCATTTTATAAGACATACTCACTGTTTTAACGGCA